>JAHPZR010008068.1:0-10535 GCA_019787425.1 Platygyra sinensis | reverse complement strand
ACGGACAACATACCCGTGCTTTTTTTTTTGTAACTCGGCGGGGGAGGAATAGCCAAAGTTGCAAACAATAGCTTTTTTGTCTTTCATTTTCCTGCAATGTGATTGATTAGTTTAAAAGAAAGCCTTGAAATCTGATTGGTGTTTTGTTTTACTGTCCCATTCTCATTGGCTGAGAAAAAAGATGGGATTTAGAGTAAAAGATAGTGTGATTCGTGAATAAATCGCACCGCTGAGAGACAATCACATTGCATGGATAACCAGTGATTTCAAAATGGATTTAATAAATTTGTATCTACAATCTTGGACAGTATAAAATGGAACAATTACCCCCCATCCCCCCCCAAAGCAATTATGAAGGCGCGAAAGAGCAAAAGCGCGCCATTTTGGCATCATTGAAATGGGGGGAGGGGTGGTCCAGATGTTCCAATTATTTCGTCCAAGATTGTATGCAGGGTTTCAACGTGACAAGACAAAGGGAGCCAGCAATTAGGAACTAATATGTCAGCACATTTATCGGCATTACAAGGAAGCGGTGTGTGTCACAGTCACGCGCGTCAGAGCTCAAGGGTAACGCTGATAATCTAAGTTTAGGTACTACAAGCAAAGTGTATTTTGGTAACAATGAATAAATTGAGGCTTAATTCTAACCCGACTTTCCAGAGCATACATTGAGATTAACAACGATCCATGTCAATGCTCGGAAAGCTCAGTACAAACTGCCATTAGCAAAAACGAACACCAGACAAAGCACTAAGCTGCAACTGATCTAAATTCTAAAGACAACTTCAAATTTCACATTAAGTGAGATATTAAGTACAGAACAATCTATCGTATTTCTCAGGAGCTGATCAGTAAAACTATAGAGCCATGAATAGCCGTATCGCTGACATAATAGGGAAATAATGGCGAAATTAAAAGTACCGTTCTCTACAGGCGCTCAGGCTTGTACTATGTTAAAACGATTCTTGCAACGTTTTGTGATAGTTTACGACAAACTTCATACGATTTAAGGTTGGTTTTGGACGGTTAAGACGGTTTTGACGATTTTGGCGATCAATGAAATAAACGGCAATGAACTAAGAGTTTTTTTTACTGCCCTTCTACAAAACTGTGGTTAACCGTAAAGAATCGTCACTAGACAACTTGTCAGATCGTTGAATTTTATTTCAACGCAGATAGAAATCGTGTCAGACATCTTTTTGTGATAAAAACAATCTCTTTTACAGAAACGAAATAGTTCAAAACACTAATATCTAATAACGGCCTGGAAAGTTAAGGCTTTAAAAATAACGGGCTGAAAGCGTGAGGGTAAAGTGGCGCATTGCATATGCGCATAAGTCGCAGGTCTAAGTGGCGTGCATGAACTCTCTCCGGATCGAGACCGTTTTTTTTCCTTTCTGCGGGTAATATAAGTTGAACTGTTTTTTTTTCCGTCGTAAAATTCGCTGGCAAAGAATGCCAGCGCACTGGTATTCACTCCATCTCCCTCACATTAATGAGCCCTCCCTCCACATACACCTCATATTGCCACCTTGTCAGAGGTGCAAAAAATATCAACCGGTTTGAAAGTATCGATAAAATACTTTTAAAAGGGCCAAAATTCAAGGTTAAGTTCTGAAAAACTAAGAAAGGAAGCTTAATCGGAGATGCGCAGCGTTTAATATTTTTCATGATTTCCCACGCGTGCAACTAACCAACAATAAAAATATATTTGGCTTGGTTAGAGAAATAACTTCGCTTTTCTGGGACAACACTTCAACACGCATTTATGCATATTCAATTTTCATATCACTAAGATACATGACACCAAAAATAAACCATGTTGTGATTTTATTTCAATTCTCAGTGCTTGAGTCGCGAACAGAGATCATAAGATTTTCGTTCCGCTAACGTTCTTTTCCCTTGGTTAGCGAGCGTGCGACAACAGATCAGATGTGATCTGCATAGCAAAAATAGCTTCTTGTAACGCCAGTGTCCTTCTCAGACAATCTTGGACAGTATAAAATGGAACGATTATCCCCCATCCCCCCCCCCCCCCCAAGCAATGATGAAGGCCATTTTGGCATCATTCAAATGGGGGAAGGGGTGGTCCAGATGTTCCAATTATTTTGTCCAAGATTGTAGTAGGAGGGTCATGAAGGGGTAAAATGGGAGCTGGGATTTGCCTCTTTTAGAGGCTGGGAAATGGGATTTTGTGCACTGGGACTGGGATTTATGAAACAAAAACAGTAGAAAAATGGGAATGGGATTTCAATTTGAGCAACACAGGCTGGGATTGTGGGATTTGAGCTGGGATTTAAAAAAAAACAATTTGCTGGGAAATGGGATTAGGACCCCCCCCCCCCCCCCCCGTATAATTTCCGGGCAGACTAAATTGCACTCCACTCAGAAAATAAGGCTGTTTAAAATTTCAACGGTTTCTTTTGAAAATGTACTTTGTGTAGAGTAACATACAAAACGTCAAAAAATATGCAAGTTCAATATGTTTATCACTGCTGTTTGTTTCTTCTTTTTTATCAAACTACGATGGCCCAAAATAAGAGTATAGACTGTATGGTATGCTCTGCATTGAAAGTCGATTCGTCACGAAATCTGTACGGATTGTGTGATTTTATAAAAACAAAGATTGCGTGATTTATACTATTTACAGCAACTTGATCCAGTGACACAAATTGGATGGAATAACCTTTAGCCGAAACACGTCGTACAACGGCATTTGGTTTGTTTCATGTTGGTGTTTCGGTTTCTTGGTAAACCGAACGTGTTCAGGACCAAAGTCATTCATGTCTGTACAGCATGGTGGGTTAATAATAGTGGATCTCACGGACTGAACATGTCTCTCTTTGGTGAATATCCCTGTGCCAATGTTACTCCACCAACTGTTCTGTCTTACACCACGGCGTCCATCTCAATATTTGTATCCATTGTTGCCACTCTCGGAAATTCTTTAGTGCTACTTGCCATCCTCGTGGATCCGAACAAAACCCTTCGTTCTCCATTCAACTACTTCGTGGCCAACTTGGCGCTTGCAGATGTGCTCGTCGGACTCGTGGTAGCGCCGCTATCGGCGTTGTTCCATGTATCAGAAGGACTGAAAACCTCTCTCCACCTTCACATCGAAAATTATCTGTACCTTTCATACTTCATCGCATGCACCGCGTCTTTGCTGAGCTTAATTATTTTGGCAGTAGATCGTTATGCAGCCATCAAGTTTCCACTCCTATACGTTGCGAGATTGGACGCGGTCAAAGCGGTCTTGTTACTGGTTTGTGCGTGGATCATTTCTACTGTTTTATCGCTTATTTACTTCAAGGTCGGGCTTAACATTTACCGTTTCGTCTTCGCCAACACAACTATTGTGGTCACTTTCGTTGTCCTGTTATTCACTCACGCGAAAATTGTCAGCTCCTTCCGAGCTCAGGTTCGCAAATGGGACGACCTTCACGACAGCTCGTCGGAGAACTTCGCCAAAAGACAAGCGTTGCTCTGGGAGAAGAAGATGGCCAAAGCGCTGGTAATAGTGTTGGGAATATTTCTAGCATGCTTTCTGCCCTCTTGTGTTTGTATCTATATCATCAACTTGTGTTCTACGTGCAATTGTGTGTTTATCCACTGGATACGTGACGTCCAGCTTCTTCTTGTGATGGCCAATTCAGGAGTGAACCCTTTTGTGTATCCGTGGCGAATGCAACATTTTCGAGAAGCTTTCAAGACAATACTTTCTTGTGGTAAGTTCAAGGGTGGACTAAGCAGACTCGGGGAAACGTCGGTATCTCGTGTCACAACGTTAACTACAGATACTTACTAGATAACAGTCACGCCATAGAGACACTTGTGTGATCTTAAAATTCCCAAAAGAGACTTGAATACAAAGAATCCTGGGGGGATAGAGGTACTTAACAAAGTTTTAATACGGGGAGGCTCCGCTCCGAGGTCCAACCCCTTACCCTGTTATATACCATTTTGGTAGAAAAGGTACCCCTTTTATATAACTTTCATTAATAAAAGGTACCCCTTTCACAGACCTACTTTAGAAAGTTTTGTGGTCATTTCATGTAGTGCTTAATAAATAAACTGAAACAGCCATAAGGGGCATCTATTCGAAATATTTTAATTAAAAGCCCATTTGAATGCCTTAATGATCGATTCCCCTACCCTTTTATATACCTCAACTTGTAAAATCCCTACCCTTTTATATACCTGTAGCCTGAAAAAGGTACCCCTTTCGGGCGGAGCCTCCCTGATAGGCCTTTCTCGGGAGTAGGCCCCCCCCCCCCCCTCCCCCTCCCGGGAAAAGAATACAACATCAAATATAGAAATTTGTCCTAAAAGCCTCGGAGCCATATGATCAATCGAACGTGGCCTATTATGCCCATAGTTAATCACTCAGAAATTTTGCATTTTACCTCTTTCCCCATTAACAATAAACAAGACAGCCTTCAGCACAGATCTCTTGTGGTTCCTGTTTTTAACACAAATAGCTATGGCCGTTGTGCTTTTTCAGTTGTTGCGCCAAGTCTTTTGAACAGTCTTCCTCAGCATATTAGGGATGCTGGATCACTTGGCATTTTTAAAAGATAGCGTAAAACTGCTTTTTATACGCGCTTTTTAGATTTGTCAAAGGAATTTGGTGTTTTATAACCTAACTAAACTATTTTTAAACTATTTTTAACTATTTTTTTTTAGCTATTTTTAACTTTGACTTTGTAAATAGCGCCTTATAATGGACCCATGGGAAAAGGCGCTCTATAAATGTCTTATTATTATTATTATCTCTGCCTTTGTTGTTGTGTGCCTCCATTTGGCTTGAAAATATGCCTAGATATTTATCTATATTTGTCCGAGGACATAATCTTCCGATAAGCAAACAGTTTTTGAGAGGAACAGATGATGTTCGCGGACAAATATCCGAGAATATTTTCTCCCCAAATGAAGGCTATTGCGTTTATTATCCTTCAAATCTCTTTCACGTCGCGTGCAGTTTGGAAAATCGGGGAATATATAAACGAGAATTTGCTAGGATATTTGTCCGCAGGACATTATCTGTCCGAAAAGCAAAGAGTTTTCCGTGAGCATAGCTAGTGGGAAACTGTGAGCTACAAGGTACAGATAATGTCCAAGGACAAATATCTGAGCATATTTTCTCCCCAAATGGAGGCTATGGTGTTTATTATACTTCAAATCTTTTTCACAATGCATGCAGTTATATTTAGCAATTGTTGAATGAGGCTAAGAAGAATATGAAGAATTCTGCAGATCAAGGAGGGTGTTATCCACAGAGGCCGAAGGCCGAGGTGGATAACACTCTCTGAGATCTGCAGAATTCTTCATATCCTGCAAAAGCCGAATTCAATAACTGCTTTATTATTCATTCAAAATATTTCCCGTTCTTAAAGGAGTTTCGCCATTTCGCTCTTTGTTTTTCTGCTCACCAAAAATAACACAATCTTGTCCCCAGGTTTTCTCGGTCAATGGTTCAATAATCCGCAACAGGCTGCACTTCTGATATCATTGGTTCAATATGACATAGATTCTTTTTTAAATTTGGTCAACAGCAGCTCATAATATGGTGAATTAGTGTATACACACTCAGAGTGATCTTGGTGTTTTAAGCAATCTGATTGGTTCGCTATCTCTAGCTAATGAGCATTATTCACCCCCTACTGAGTGAATAATGCGTAAGCCAAACAAAAACAAAATTGCACGTTTTCCACACATGAATTGAGAGGTCAATTAAATCGATTTTTAATGGTTTCCTTCTGAAAATGTTGTTGAGATCACTTCCTGTGTATATACTTAAAAACAATTATTCTTCTCAATCTCAGTGAATAGTGGCAGATTATTTACCTCGATTTCAAAGAATAATTGTTAATTATGCATGTGGTTTTAACCAATCAGAAACCGTGACATATTTTGAATGAATAATAATTAACAATTATTCAGCGAAGTGGAGGTAAATATCCACCACTTTCACCGACACTCAGAGGTGAATAATTGTTTTAGTATATGCCCACACAAGCTGAATAACTAGCAGCCCAAAGAGTAACTTTATTTGTGACAATATGCCAATAAAAAGCCATTTTGTTTTTCTTCGGCTGCTAGGAGGTGAATAGTACTTGGCTAATCACATTCGAGCTAGCCAATCAGCGCACGCGAAAAGCACTCTTCACTTGTGTGGTATATACTAATCTTGGATATTACCCAGTTTTAGCTGGGGAATATTCGGTCACGTGACACCGTCGACTTGTTTGTCGCTCACAGAGAATGAGGGCGAATAGCGCTGCACTAGTTGTTTGAGAGAACACTATAAAGAGTAAATATATAAAAGCGTTCAGTTGCAGGACTATTCAGTATGGGTTATTGACCAAGTGTGAGGTCAAGATGGCTGGATATTGGCCAAGTTCTTTTTTTGCGTGTTTATGGACCGAGAAGAAGTCGAGGTCCATAAACTCGCAAAAAAAGAACGAGGCCAATATCCAGCCATCTTGACCGAACAAACTTGGTCAATAAAGGATTTATTATATGGCTTTTGGTGAAATTTTGCTTTCGAGATGCAGCGGGTAGTCCCGAGCGGGCAAGATGGCTCCATCTTGCCCGCTCGGGTAGCCAATCACAGCGCGCGATTGGGTTCATCTTGCCCGCTCACAGAGCTAGCCATATAATAAAACCGTTTATTGCTTTATCTCCTATTGTCAGCTGCAAAATATAGCAATAATGTCAAAGATAGGTCTTCTACTTTGTTGGAGCATTATATTGTTTGGCTAACATTTGTCAAAGATGTTTTTTCTTCGGAACGTAAACAAGTACTGACTTGCTATAAAGTAATCTATAAGTTTTAATGTGCTAGGGTAGAGATGGTCACTGTTCAAACTAAAGCCTTATTCCTTAAAAGAGTATAAAGAAAAGTTATTTTGTTCTAGTATCAGTTATCCTTTAAAACCAGATCTGGAACCGGATCCAGATGTGGATCTGGATCCGGATCCCGATCCGGATCCAGATCCGGATCCGGAACCGGAACCGGAACCGGAACCGGAACCGGAACCAGAACAGCACAAATAAATTAGTGTTTGAAGTTGGAAAGTGTGATTCGCATCAATACTCCTCCTCCCTTCTCTACATTCCTCACAAGATGGATGATGATAGGCGGAGCCCTTTTACGAAAGGGTACGAGTACAAGTACAGTCTCTTTTTAGGCAATGCATTAGGCTTATACAGTGATTGTTATAAACATTATAGTTAATTGGTTAATAGCTAATAGTAGTTATATTTTTTTCTTCTTGCTGCATTTTTGTTTTTTTTTTGCTCGAAGATATTAGCTCTTCAGCTACACTACAAATTCGAGGTTAAATAAAGTCGATCATGTATGTATCTATGTATAAAGAACATAGTAGTTATCATTTTTTTTTTCAGTTAATGTCACTGTTCCTTAGCAATACCCACCAACTGCGGCGCAATATTTATTAAACATGCGGGCTACTAAATAAAGACAATGAACAACTCAAGTTGGCGTTAATGGGGGAGCACTGCCTTGCGTTAGGTTAGCCTGTGCGACTTCCGGCTATTGCGTGACAAACGAACCTCACTTATCTCCCCAACACTACGAGCTGAATGCAAAACAGCACGTGCTGGATCGGACAAGAGTATCGGTTAGCAGGCGATATTCAAAGGCAACGAGGTCAACAAGCTTGGGGGAAGTCGCTGCGCAGACTTAACCGAAACACGTAGGAGTGACCCTTGTTTAATAGATCGCAATAATATGACCAACCCATCTCCAAAGGGAGGGAGGGAGGGAAAAAATTTACGATAGTTTACAACAAGTACTAACTGCGCTGTACAACAGAACACTAAAGTGAACTCTGAACAGTTTGTTTGAGCTTATATAGCTAGACTAACGTCTACGAAATAGCCAGTAGAAAGAGCTGTACTACGAAACAGCTTGGCATTACACGTGAAAAAAACATCGCCATGAATAGTGCTTTAATATTTTTGGCCAATGCCGTGAATCCTTATAGAATACTAAAGTTAACAAAGCTACAATGTTCAAACCCAATATACAATGAGTTTTAGAGTTAAGCGACCTTTGGAGCTTGACTACACAATAGTTTTATTGAGAGCTGTGCCGCCATGAAAGACTTAAAGATACGTGTGTCACGTTCCATTAACTATATTTTACTGGCGTGACAGTAAAATGGCATTTAAACTGAGTTTAGGATGATGCTCTTATTATATAAAACATATTTACTTTTGTTTGTAGATCAAGACAAACCACCGCGGAATTGGTTGAAATGTGAGCAGGTGTTAAAAATTTCTGGCTGCCGGGTATATAGTTTTTGAAAAATCGTGCCCCTGAGTCACACAAAGTTCGTACTTTTTGTGCAAAATCAAAACGTTAACATTGTAAAAAACTCGCTTGGTGTTTCCGACCATGATGGAAATGCTGAAACACTCTCGGAAGGTTTCAATGATCGTTTTAGTGAATGTTGAATGTATTGATTATTCGTGTATTTTTGACTTCCAGGTAAGTTTTTTTGAACAACCGTGCCCATGAGTCGAGGTTTTTAAATATAGTATGCCGAAGCTAAGAGAATTCGTGGACAACAGAAGCAAAACATCATTTAGAATCGCTTGGCATTTCTGTACAAATATCGAATACTCTTACGGGGTCCAACTTCAATTTTTGTAGACGGTTAACAACGTAGTCCGAGTACGAATTTTTTCAGTGTCGAAACATCGAGATTTTCTAGTATTGGTGGTTTGCATCGAAAATAAAAATCGTCACCATTCAATAAATGAAGTCAAGAATCAGGTATATGATAGATGATTGATAGACAAAGAACTTCCCCAAGATTTAGGTCTGTGCGATTTTTCATTCCCGCGTTATTCGGAAAAGAGTTTCACCTAAATTTATAGAGCTTTGTATGGAAACGCCATGTTGGTGCCCTTCCGAGGGGCACCAACATGGCGGCCGTAGAGCAACAGAAACATCTGTCATTGAGTTTTGCCATTGAAACGAAAAATTATTACTCTAGAGCTCTGACACATTGAAAGTAATACTTCTTCTAGTGCAAGAACTGTTCAGTTGGCAAAAACGTTGGCGATAACTGCTCTTTTGACCTACACGAGATCCTTCTCGGGCCGCCATTTAATGTCACGCAACGCGTAAACTTAGAAATTCAAATGTCTTCTATAAAAAAACGAGGAACTCTGTCGAGCTTAAACGTCGGAAAACGTCAAGTTATGATAGGGTCTTATATCAGATGGCACTAAAACTTCAGTAGGATTGCTAATTTATAATTTAGGAAAATGATGACGTCACATGAAAACAAAGAATACCCAAACTCGAAAATTTCCTCTACCGCAAAGCCAAAATTATAATTGGAATTGCTTGATATTTCTAAACAGTTTTAAGAAAGATTTGATGAGATTTTCCGTGGAAAGTCTTGAGTAATTTTAAACTGCTAGGTATCGGTAGTATCATCTTAAAAACACTCCCAGGCTGCCGGGTATCTAGACACTTATATTCATTCAAAATATTTGCCCGTTTCTGATTGGTTAAAACCGGACGCATAATGCACCATAATCAGCAAACACCCTCCTTGATTTGCAGAATTCTTCATATCCTACTCAACCTCATTAAACCGCGCAGCCGAAGGCTGGGCGGTTTCTTGCTTTGCCTTCGGTTTATTTTTATTTTTTAACCGCGCGGCCGTAGGCCGAGCGGTTCTTGCTCGGCTCGCGGTTTATTTTTTAAACCGCGCAGCCGAAGGCTGGGCGGTTTCTTGCTCGGCTCGCGGTTTATTTTTTTTTTTTTCCTTGTCGGTGAGCAGACCCAAACTCCCACTAGCTCGGCCAAATGTCGTCACTGGATGATGTCATCATCAGCCAATTACATGCCCTTTCTCAGCTCTTTTCGTCATATACCCCCTCAGGAGCATTTTGTCAAGTTAGCAAATTAACTATTGAGATAGAACATGGCCGTCTGTGAGAAATGTTTATTTGGTCAAAATTGGGCCAAATTCCGTTGGAGATGCACATCAGGACATTTGCAAGGATAAAGAATGACACTTAGGACCAGTTGCTGGCTACTAAGGCTGAAATTTTCCAGAGTTAAGCTGTATTTTCGTTTTGCGTGCGAAACTGAAGATTTTGTAATCTGGAATTTTTGTTTCTGTTCAATCCTCCGCGCCCGCGCTTTTCGCGGCTCGCGCCTTCGCCGCTCGCCGCTCGCTACTCGATAGCTCTAATTAAATGCAAGGAATACGCTAGGAAAAGAAAGAGACTGCTCGCAGTCTACTTTCGAAGGGAATATTCAATGCGCTATAAAGGTATGACGTCTTGCCATGGAACACGTTGACGGTGATAAATGTAAGATCGTGTTTACTTCGCCAGAAGCAATGATGGAATTTTCTGGGGAAAAAAAGTTAGAAACTTAGCCTAAACCCTTTTAACATATCTAAATTTATATTCGTTTGAAAGGTCAAGCTATTTTTTTCATTAGACGTAAACAAACCTCTCGGATTACAACACGCTATGCA
>JAHPZR010008066.1:40000-50066 GCA_019787425.1 Platygyra sinensis | reverse complement strand
TTAAAAGATGGTTAGGACTTGTTGCCATATCTCAAACCGCCCTTGGATACCTTGTGATGCGTACACAAAGTAAATACTGATTATAGGCGTAAGCACTGAAATACTGATTAGGGTAGGTTATGCAAGGGTTAATGTTAGCTTCTTTATAGCGTTCGGGTTTCCGATATGGTACCACGCTTTAAAACTCACGGTTACTCACACTGTCCGACTGCGCGTTTGTTATCTTTTTAATCTTTACGCAAACGTTCAGCTCCTGAAACGTGATATAGTTACCGCCGTCATCTACTGTCACATAACACGGTAGGTTGGAAAAGCCGGAATGACGGAATTCGGAATTCGGAATTCGGAACCCGGAGTTCGGAATATTCGGAATACCCGTAATAAATAAAAAAAATAAAAAATAAATAAATAAATAAATAGATAAATAAATAAATGAATGAATGAATAACTGAATGAATAGACTAAAAAGCCGCATCATTTCTCACCGCGCGGTAGATATGTAGTTTTCTGTCTTCCCCCTTCCCCCCCCCCCCCCCGTCTCCTTACTGCTTTACAGCCAACAGGTGGCCAAAGATCAATGCAAAATACATTTACCTTATCGCTTCGCCTGTCTGACAGTGCCATCAGCAGCATCTAATTTCTAGAAGTAAAGCTACGTCTCCGAAGAAACACGTAGGAGGGCAAATATGATACCAGTGAAAAGAATTTATCTGCTGTACTTGCAAACAGTTCTAATCATAGCCGGGCCCGGCGTCACAATATATAATGCAAGTGAACAACACGTTCACGGTAAACGTCATATTTTGTCCCTCAAAAGCAAATTCTTGGAGATCTAAAAACATAACTTGCAACAGAAAAGAGTCAAAACAATGCACTAATACATGGCAAATTATAGAGGTGTCAAACTCAACGAAGCGACACGCAGATAACAGCGGAACTCATGCAGACCTATGACCTCTTAAAATTTGCCATAACGCGATCTAATGGCTCTATTTTCTCCTTACAAAACAATACGAAGTGCCCTTCATAACAAGAGTGGAGCGACAAAAAAGGTCGAGAGACCGAAAAGAAAACGGCAAATGTAAAAATGCCACGAATCGTAGGAGTCGTGTAGGCCTGTCAACCCCATTTTACACATCTGCATGCAAAATAACTCAGCAGCATTTGAAATGACACACATGGAATATCGCAAAGTCATATACAGGAGTTTGTCTTCAAAATCGGTCACGCTACTACAACCAACTCCAACTGTTCATAAGACAGCTCCACGTGTCCTTCTGGGACAAATATGTTTACTGCATTCAAATTGTTATGATCATTTAACATAGTAATGTGATGTCGCTGTTACCCGGCAGCATTACACTAACTTTAAAAAGCGCTACGTACATTGTCAATAAACCACTCGCGTGCACTCTGAGTCACAAGTTATGGAAAAATTCGAAATAGCCACATTTTAGCGATTGAAAATGGGATAGATCACGCTATTCCAAAAAGGTACTGAAAATCAATGAAACTTCATCGATCATTTAAGTTTGCAGATAAATGCACTAGAAAATCTAGGAAACGAGTGTAGTAAAAGACCCCCGTATAATACTTTTGGCTCCTTTGTACTTGGTTTTGCTTTTCCTTTTTAAACGCCCGTGCGTTTGATACGGACCGGGGCCCGTTTCTCGAAAGCCCCGCTAACTTAACGGGCCCGAAATCATGTTTTGATATCAAAGTCTAGCGAAAAGTAGGGTTTGTTCTGACCTCTAATGAAGCCCATTTTGGTGATTTACAGGTAAAACTAAATACCACCTACCGCCACCAGAACGAAGAACTTCTGCATAGGTCCTCTTCTTTAGTCCAGTATTATCCATTTTTTAAGTACCAGTAACGCGTTTTAAGACTTCAACGAACTGACCTTGTAATGAAATACCAGTATATTAAGCTTGAAAAAAAGAACTTGATTTCGTGTTGCGGTTACATGCGGTAGCTTGGAAAAGCCGGAATGACGGAATTCGGAATTCGGAATTCGGAACCCGGAATTCGGAATATTCGGAATACCCGGAGTAAATAAAAAAATAATAAATAAATAAATAAATAGATAAATAAATAAATAAATAAATAAATAAATGAATGAATGAATGAATAACTGAATGAATAGACTAAAAAGCCGCATGATTTCTCACCGCGCGGTAGATATGTAGTTTTCTGTCTTCCCCCCTCCCCCCTCCCCCGGTCTTCTTACTGCTTTACAGCTAAAGATCAATGCAAAATACATTTACCTTATCGCTTCGCCTGTCTGACAGTGTCATCAGCAGCATGTAACGGTAGGTTGGAAAAGCCGGAATGACGGAATTCGGAATTCGGAATTCGGAACCCGGAGTTCGGAATATTCGGAATACCCGTAATAAATAAAAAAAATAAAAAAGAAAGAAAGAAAGAAAGAAAGAAAGAAAGAAAGAAAGAAATAAATAAATAAATAAATAAATAAATAAATAAATAAATAAATAAATAGATAAATAAATAAATGAATGAATGAATAACTGAATGAATAGACTAAAAAGCCGCATCATTTCTCACCGCGCGGTAGATATGTAGTTTTCTGTCTTCCCCCTTCCTCCCCCCCCCCCCGTCTCCTTACTGCTTTACAGCCAACAGGTGGCCAAAGATCAATGCAAAATACATTTATCTTATCGCTTCGCCTGTCTGACAGTGCCATCAGCAGCATCTAATTTCTAGAAGTAAAGCTACGTCTCCGAAGAAACACGTAGCAGGGCAAATATGATACCAGTGAAAAGAATTTATCTGCTGTACTTGCAAACAGTTCTAATCATAGCCGGGCCCGGCGTCACAATATATAATGCAAGTGAACAACACGTTCACGGTAAACGTCATATTTTGTCCCTCAAAAGCAAATTCTTGGAGATCTAAAAACATAACTTGCAACAGAAAAGAGTCAAAACAATGCACTAATACATGGCAAATTACGACACGCAGATAACAGCGGAACTCATGCAGACCTATGACCTCTTAAAATTTGCCATAACGCGATCTAATGGCTCTATTTTCTCCTTACAAAACAATACGAAGTGCCCTTCATAACAAGAGTGGAGCGACAAAAAGGTCGAGAGACCGAAAAGAAAACGGCAAATGTAAAAATGCCACGAATCGTAGGAGTCGTGTAGGCCTGTCAACCCCATTTTACACATCTTCATGCAAAATAACTCAGCAGCATTTGAAATGACACACATGGAATATCGCAAAGTCATATACAGGAGTTTGTCTTCAAAATCGGTCACGCTACTACAACCAACTCCAACTGTTCATAAGACAGCTCCGCGTGTCCTTCTGGGACAAATATGTTTACTGCATTCAAATTGTTATGATCATTTAACATAGTAATGTGATGTCGCTGTTACCCGGCAGCATTACACTAACTTTAAAAAGCGCTACGTACATTGTCAATAAACCACTCGCGTGCACTCTGAGTCACAAGTTATGGAAAAATTCGAAATAGCCACATTTTAGCGATTGAAAATGGGATAGATCACGCTATTCCAAAAAGGTACTGAAAATCAATGAAACTTCATCGATGGTATTTTAAGTTTGCAGATAAATGCACTAGAAAATCTAGGAAACGAGTGTAGTAAAAGACCCCCGTATAATACTTTTGGCTCCTTTGTACTTGGTTTTGCTTTTCCTTTTTAAACGCCCGTGCGTTTGATACGGACCGGGGCCCGTTTCTCGAAAGCCCCGCTAACTTAACGGGCCCGAAATCATGTTTTGATATCAAAGTCTAGCGAAAAGTAGGGTTTGTTCTGACCTCTAATGAAGCCCATTTTGGTGATTTACAGGTAAAACTAAATACCACCTACCGCCACCAGAACGAAGAACTTCTGCATAGGTCCTCTTCTTTAGTGCAGTATTATCCATTTTTTAAGTACCAGTAACGCGTTTTAAGACTTCAACGAACTGACCTTGTAATGAAATACCAGTATATTAAGCTTGAAAAAAAGAACTTGATTTCGTGTTGCGGTTAGATGCTGCTGATGACACTGTCAGACAGGCGAAGCGATAAGGTAAATGTATTTTGCATTGATCTTTAGCTGTAAAGCAGTAAGAAGACCGGGGGAGGGGGGAGGGGGGAAGACAGAAAACTACATATCTACCGCGCGGTGAGAAATGATGCGGCTTTTTAGTCTATTCATTCAGTTATTCATTCATTCATTTATTTATTTATTTATTTATCTATTTATTTATTTATTTATTTATTTATTTATTTATTTATTTATTATTTTTTTATTTACTCCGGGTATTCCGAATATTCCGAATAGACAAAAATAGCAACTGAAGATATAAAGAGAAACTCTTTATTGATGTCAAATGTTAAAACTCGAAAAAAAATATATATATTTCTTCTACATTTAACAAACCGTTCAACGGGACTTATTGCTGCCGTCCATATATGTAACTCTGGTGCTTCTTAAAAACATAACTCTTCTAACAAAACGTTCAACAGGACTTATTGCTGCCGTGCATATATGTAACTCTGGTGTTTCTTAAAAACATAACTCTTCTAACAAAACATTCAACGGGACTTATTGTTGCCGTCTATAAATGTAACTTTGGTGCTTTTTAAAAACATAACTCTTCTTAATGTCAAACGAACGGACAGCTTGCTTTGCCGCGGACAAATTGAAATTTGTAAAAAGCGATCCCCGCTGTTCTGTTGCTCTGTTAAAGGTCATATTTTTGTTGATTTATTGCAAATTACAGACAAATTTCATTGCCAAGAGTCAATTACGTACATGGTGTGTCCGCTTACGAGAGAGCATAAACAAAAGAAAAATCCAATTATACCATGAGCCCGCGTTGGATATGAAGTAATAAAATAACCAACGAGCGCGTAGCGCGAGTTGGTTATAATCACTTCATATCCAACAAGGTCGAATGGAATAATTGCTTTAGTAAATTCTCAAACCGGGTTTTGCCGCCGATTTTCATTTCCACAATTTTACAAAGCAAAAAATTTTAAACTTGTCGCACTATTTTCCATATGACGTAAAACTCCGACGGAGCTGAGAATTTACTAGAGGTAAATTATTCCAAAGAAGAGCAACTCTAGGAAAAAAAGACGACCTAAATAATTCTGTTCTTGCATAGTTAGTTTTAAAAGTTAGTTCAGTGTTCCTCAAAATATCGGGTTCATGCTCAGAATTATAAAACTGCAGATAATTAGAGATATCGAGGCCATAATAACTATGCAGGCATTTGAATGAAAAAAATGAAGGGTAAATAGATTCGTCTAGAAGATAGCTACATTAGACCAGTGTTATTCAAACGTTCTTTGTAAGAAATCCTATTCCCAACCATGAGCTTAGTCGCCCGCCTCTGCCATATCGCTTAAATAAACTTGATGAGTAGACCACACTTGAGAGGTCTAACGAGGTGAACATACAGCTTTTTAATAACATCAGCAATGACACACGACAAACATCAATAGACATTTAAGCCTAAATGTTGGTAAATTTTCAGTGTGATAAAAGTAACTGACCTCAATGCCTTGTTGTCTTTTTGTATAGTCATCTTTCGTTTCAGCGCGATCCGAAACCTTTCAAGCGATTTATAGCTTTTTCAGTTTCCTCTCGTAAGAAGAGTAAAAGCTACATACTCAGTTCTTAAATCACTCTTTCTCGAAGCGAAAAAAAGACACATAAAGCATGCCAGCCGCCCCAATTCCTCCACAGAATCATAGTACAGGGTTAAGCGCTCCGTAGTATATTGACGGGTGAACAGATCATAAGTTGCGTGGTCGATTCCACAGCGAAAGTGAAGAGTACAAGTTGCGTGATTCAATGATTATATTCCTTTCATAGCGTGTTGAAATCCGAGAGGTTTGTTTACGTCTCAAGAAAAAATACCTTGACCTTTGAAACGAATAGACAATTTACACATGTTAAAAGGGTTTTTAGCCAAGGCTAAGTTTTAACTTTTTTTCCCCAGAAAATTCCACCATTGCTTCTGGCGAAGTAAACACGATCTTACATTTATCACCGTCAGCGTATTCCATAGCAAGACGTAATACCTTTATAGCGCATTGAATATTCCCTTCGAAAGTGAACAGAAACAAAAATTCCAGATTACAAAATCTTCTGTTTCGCACGCAAAACGAAAATACAGCTTAACTCTGGATAATTTCAGCCTTAGTAGCCAGCAACTGGTCCTAAGTGTCATTCTTTATCCTTGCAAATGTCCTGATGTGCATCTCCAACGGCTTTTGGCCCAAGTTTGACCAAATAAACACTGTTCCCGTCGGCAGCCATTTTTTGTCAAGACAGTTAATTCGCTAACTTGACAAAACCCTCCTGAGGGGGGATATGACGAAAAGAGCTGAGAAATGGCCTGTAATTGGCTGATGATGACATCATCTGGTGACAACAATTGGCCGAGTGAGTCGGAGTTTGGGTCTACTCACCGACAAAAAAAAAAAATAAAAAAAATAAATAAACCGAAGGCAAAGCAAGAAACCGCCCAGCCTTCGGCTGCGCGGTTTAATAAAAATAAATAAATAAACCGAAGGCAAAGCAAGAAACCGCCCAGCCTTCGGCTGCGCGGTTTAAAAAAAATAAACCGAAGGCAAAGCAAGAAACCGCCCAGCCTTCGGCTGCGCGGTTTAATTACCTCGCAAGTCGTCGGACAGTAGTCCAGATTTAGGATTTTTTTTTCTGATTGGTCATAAAACAAAAGAATCTTTTATCCCGCCCATTTCATTGGTTACGTGATTGATATGTGACTTGCACTGCAATTTCAAGCCCAAAGCCTGGAGGCTGCCGAGTAATGCTGGTATACTGCAAGTCTTATGGCAAGATTTCACCCCGGAGGCAGTGATCTTGAACGGCTATAACTTTGTCTTTTCAAGATTTTTTTCGCAAATCTTTCAAAAGAGAGCAGATGGAATGCATTTGGAAGATCATCTGATAAAAAGAACGAGATGTCATTCTTCCGAGTCGATCTGGCAAGAGCGTCATTCATCAATTTCATTCCAAAAGTGTCAAAAACATATTGTAACTTAGTAGTAATTTACAATTTTTACAGCGCTTTTAACGCTTTCTACATGTAAGCAGCAGACTCTTTTAAATGCCATTTTTGCCTTCTTCCTAGAAATTCAGTCTCCTAAACTTAATAGACGCAGCCGTCATATCGATTCAACAAAGAACTCGACGGAAGATGAACACACAGCAGAAACGATGCTCAAAATCAACAAACTTTTATCTGAGGGGAGATTATATCTCTGTCAGTCAAACGGTGTTATGTGCTCATCAGGTCTCCCAGGCCCTCCCGGTCTGCCTGGACCTAGAGGACACAAAGGAGCTCGAGGACGAAGAGGACAGAAAGGAAGGAGTGGAAACAAGGGAGATAAAGGTATTATGGGATCACCAGGAAAGAGTGGTAAGCAAGGCATTATGGGACCTATAGGACTACAGGGAGAGACTGGAAACAAAGGCGAGAAAGGAGACGTAGGACCCACAGGCATGCCCGGAGCTAAAGGCGAACCCGGTGAATCGATATCATCTCCTGCTGTTGTTGTTTCTCCTGTGACGTTGACAGTGAACGAAGGTGGAACAGCCTCGTTTCAGTGTTCAGCGAGCGGTAATCCTGAGCCTGCAGTAATGTGGAGTAAATTAAACAGTCAGTCTCAAATTACTCGGTCGGCGGTTTCAGGAGGAAAGCTGGAGTTGATGAAGGTGACCGGAAGTGACTCGGGTGTGTATCAGTGTTCAGCAACAAACATCCTGGGGAATTCACAGGAAGTGGTGCGATTAGTGGTAAATGGTGAGTTTCTGGTTATTTTGAATGCTGACATAAAGCTTTCCAATGAAATAAGTTCAGTTCAGTCACACAAAGCTGTTTTTGCAAATCAAGTTGGAAGCACAAAACACTTGCTTTTCAGTATCTGGTCTTTTTCAATACACTCTATTTAAATTAACGCAAGTGTTGGGTGGGATTTTCCTTGGAGAAAGCCACACTTTTAACCTCCTCTAAAACTTCGATAAATATCGAGGTCGATTTCTACATTTCCGACCTGTTGAAACCATTTTATCCTGGTACGGTGAATTGAAAAAGTTACCGTAAAAGAATACTCAGAGAAACTAGGTTGTATTTGGTTGTTCCGAACTCTCAGTTACCATTTCGTATACAAATTCGTAGAGCTACTTAATTTCTCGGCTTTCAGTTAAAACTCGAGGTTTTCTTTAGCTATCAGTTAATCTCGGCAAATTTAAGTTAACATTAACTTCTCACCTGCTTATGTTGCACCAAGAGAAAATGACGGGACAGAGAGGAAAAGCTCAGGGCGTTGGACGGGATATGTCATGTTCACGAAAGTTATTTTTAGACGAGCAGAAGTCTCGTTTTTTTTTTTCAGGCGGAATTCTGTTTTCCGAGAGGTCCGCATGCAGTCTTGCCTCGCTCTATGGTTGTTAGTGACACTCCATCCGCCATTACATGAAATCTTTGCTTTTCTTTCAAATATCAGACCGAGGCTGGCCTGCCTGCGGACGTCTCGGAAGACAGACTTCCGCTAGAACAAAGACTTCCGCTCGTCTAAAAATAACTTTCGTGGACATGACATATCCCAAGGGCTGGACCGGGAGCCTCATTCTCTGTCCCCTCATTTTCTCTTGGTTGCACTCAGTATCGCAGCAAAGATGTCAATCTAATTAGGCTTGAAGGTTCAAGTAATACCCGATTATTTCTCAGAGCTCATGAGTGACCGCTTCAAACCGCTTGCAAATTTAACAAATACTTTTTATCACTTTTGAAAAACCTTGATCCACTTAGTCTCGTTCATTTGTTCGTTTGTCCGTTATCCTAAGTAAGTTTCATATAACAACCCCAGGCACCTTTTCCCAATTGTATATTCGAGACGAGCACATTAACAAATGTTCAGATTTTATGGGATATAATGATAATCACCTGTCAAACATTTCTTGTTCTCAGAATGAAAATAACACATTACAGCCATGTAGTCTGCCGTAAGGCGACCGTCTGGCCTTTCGGTAAAATCCAACCCTCGTCCATCCAAACAAATCCAGACAATCGTAAAAGCGGCTTTTGATTTATTTTTAAGAAAAAGAAAAAAAGAAATCCGCTCTATCCACATCTTTCCACGGGCAGAAAAACCCAGTGATCTCAACTGACGGTTGTCTGACGGCGTTACTCAAATACCAGCTGAAAAAGCTTCCGGTTCTCAGCTGACAGTTAGCCCTAGAGAGACTTTTAATTTTAACTGTTTCCCCTGAAAAAAATAATAAACTGAAATCACGAAATCTAGATTAAATCAGGCCTAACTATGCTTATTTGGTTGCAGTTCATCCTCAAATTTCTCTTCAGCCGGGACCTAAATTCTCAAAAGAGGGAAGTGACGTCACCCTACCAGCCTGTCAGGTGACCGGATACCCGCTCCCAGTGGTAACCTGGAGGAAGTCGATTGGTCAGTTACCCCAGGCAAGGGCGCACTATAACAACAGTGTCTTACAAATTTCTGATGTCCGTAAAACTGACTCTGATGTATACTTCTGTTCAGCGGTCAACCTTTTAGGAAATGTTGAAAGGAAAACTCAACTAGTTGTGATTTCCCTTCCTGTGTTTACCGTTAAACCACCTGACAAAGTTGCTGTTGGTATTGGCGACACTTTGACGTTAAACTGCAGCGCTCGCGGTGATCAGCGACCAGTCATTAGCTGGAAAAGACAAGGAGCTGCACTGCCCGTGGCAAGAAGTCGCAGGACAAACAATGCCCTTATCTTAAGAGATATGAAAGAAGAGGATGCTGGGATCTACATTTGTGTGGCTACAAGTGCAGGAGTGTTTGATATCGAGACTTTAACTGACGTTCAAGTTGGAAAAAGAGGTAAGTTATTTATGGAACAAATTTATTTGTTAACATCAGAGTTATAGACTACGGATATTTAAAAAGCAAAACGTGATTCTCTCAGTTTCGAGAATTTAAAAAGGAACAAAAAGGACTGGTTGAAATTACTCTAACATCTTTTCCTAATTAACAACACAGAGTTAAACA
>JAHPZR010008066.1:22500-35000 GCA_019787425.1 Platygyra sinensis | reverse complement strand
GCTTGAAACGTAAACGAGGTATTTGCAATAAAAACATAAACCCAGCCAAAATACGGCTTTCATGTGAACCCCCGCCCTAAATTGTTGCCAGTAACCAGATCCAAGATACGAATCATAAGAATTTAAATAAAAATGCCACTCATATTCCTCGTTTTTCCTGAAGTGAGTGTGAAAAGCGTCAGATTGACCGGGTAAATGATTTTGTTGGATGGCGGATGGAAAAATGCGGATGAAAAAATGCGGATGGTAAAATTTGGATGGTAAAATGCGAATAACAAAATGCGAATCCCAAAATGCGAATGATAATACGATGCTTGAGTTGTAAAAATAGGCCTACGGAATTTATAGATCGTAACACATTTTTTTACGCCGGTTATGAAAAAAAATGAAATTAAAAAAAACAAAACAAAAACAAAAACAAAAACAAAAACAAAAAACACACACACACACGAAAAGACTTAAATCAAGGAGCAGTGATTATTCAGACTCCATCTTTTACAACGAGAAAATTAATCAGTTTTGTTAATAAAGCTGTTAAAAAGTGCAACAAGAAAAATAGTGTTCCAGAATATCCATATGCTCAGTTATGTATATTGAGGTGCACTTTTGGGACAGATCTCTAAAATTAGTCCTAGGTTTTTGTAGATTCCCACCCACTGCAAGGATACGCTCCAGTAAACTACCATTTCATCTGTTACTGACGGACTATTCGGGTAAGTTTGGATGAAAAAACAAGATGTGAACTTATTTCCCTGTAATGCCAATAGTAAATAGCCTGCGAACGCAGACGTATTTCCGGCTGTCACTGTTTCCGCCGAAAATAACGTCTGCGAACTCGAGTCAAAGATTGATTTCCGTGACGTCAAAACTTTTGTTTTGTTGTTGACCATTAAAATTCACCGATAGAACATGATACTCGCGAACACGCGCGACGCCGCGGGAGCCGGTGATAATTTTAGAATCATAAATTTGTTCGCAATGACAGGCAATGAGCCATGAGCGCCATTGAAACACCGAAGAAGATTTTAACTTCCGAGGTTTGTTTGCTTTGCAAGGCAAAAGTTTCCAGTGAAGAAAAGATAACGGTGTTTGGAAAAAATACAGTGGCCATTCACTCACTGATTCTGCGTTCAACTGAAGTCGATCGGTCCGTTTATCATCAAAGCACGACACTTTCGGGCGTGATGTGACATTTCTGTGACCTGAGTTTAGCTCTAACAAAGATGTCTTACTCGGGGAGATTCACCTTTCCTATGAAAGGTGGTTCTCTGTATTTTTCTCTCAGCAAACTGTTTGTATAAAGTAACATGCAGGCCCGCAAACGTTAGCCTCTTAGTGGATTGTGGCTTTCGATCTGCTCAACGGAATAATTTATTTTCTCAGTGGAGCCTTTAAGTGGAATCTTAATGCCGTTGTGTTTGCTACCTCCGTGACAATTTTTATTTAAGTTTATTGGCTCATTTATGTTGCAACTATTGAATCGGTCGGATCAGTGGCCTTCGATTCTCTATTACCGTGATCTTTTGTTTATTAGGCTGTGGTGAACTTACAGGATAATCTTTCATGATGTTTATCACGGACGGTTATGCAGGTCCCCGGGTGCAGGTCTCATATCCAAGTCCTTTCAAGGCTATTGTAGTTTCTTAGAAGAGTGCACCTCCATTATTTTGTTGCATTACTAGCATACAATAGGCGTTAGTGTTTTGTAACCGTCAAGTTACCGTGTTGGAATTAAATTCTAGGATACTCTGTGTAAAGATCTTGTTTGACAAATGTTTTAGGTTGTTTTCTTCTCACATCACGAAACAGTGAGAGTCGTGTTAAGCCTGTCTACTCTACCATTTTCAACTGCCCTGATCTCTAACACGGACCTGACATCACTGATGCGATATTACACTTATTCTACGTGAATTCAAGCGGCTGACTTTGTCCTTCATCAGGTTAATCAGCGGCGAAACAACGATTACAATGTTCTTCTCACGAGTTGAATCCACACAAGAATACACATTTAGGCCGCAAAGCCTGAAATACAACAGACTTTCCAACTCCAGCTGAAGATTCACAAAAACATCGCTCGTCGATTCAACTGAACAAATCGCAAGGCTTCCTCTTGATGCTTATTGAGGCTATCAAACCCGAAAACTTCCCTGAACTCATCCTCTGCAATTTTTTAACACGCGTTTGCGAGAGCTCCACGCACGATCTCTGTGTGTTACCTCTTCAGATATGCAAGGTGAAATGTGATTGGTTTTTGAGCGCTGACGTCACGGAAATCGTTCTCGTGGCTCGAGTTCGCAGACGTTATTTTCGGCGGAGACAACCGACAGCCGGAAATACGTCTGCGTTCGCAGGCTAATAGTAAATGACCTTTCTTAGGTCGAAACACCAACCAAAGTATATTTCTGATATATTTAATTTTGTCTATGAAACCTCTGTCGAACTTTCGCGGGTTTCGCTGGAAAGGGCGTGCAAAGCTATTTTTAGCACTTCTTCACCTGAAGTTTCTTTGTGGCTGTAAAGGCCTGGCTAGGAAACTAGGAAACAATGTTGCGGAAACATTGTTGTGGAGGCAAATGTTTCCCAGTTTAGCCGCGCGGGAAACATGTTGCCGAGACAAATTTTGCTGCTCAGAAACAAAAAGTGTTTTTGCATGAAGTCAAAAACATTTTTGCTTCCCATACACAAATGTTGCGTTCAAAACATATATATGTTTCCCAGTTTAGCCACCATGAAAACAATGTTGACTAAGTTCCAGTGCTGCGCATTAAACTTATTTCCCAGCAACGGTAAGCAAACAACAATGGCTAACGGCGAAGTCGAAGTATAAGAGAAGGGAAAAAAAAGAACGGAATTGGAAGGACGAGGAAAAAGAGTTACTCAATGCTTTGTCTGTGGGATATAGCTTATGAAGACTGCATGATTGAGGCAACAAGCCCTGTTAAGTTTGAAAGAGTGGTTCGGTTTCTTTTTAACATTTTCTTTACTTTTCCCAATTCTTCCTTTTTTTTTTCCAGTCCGGCCTTAAAGTTTTTGTAATTCTCCAAATAAATCACCGATTTTACGCTTGAAAGCTGCCTTGCAATGGCCTGGTGTGACGGCTGTCCTTATAAACTGTAGCACATCCAAAAAGAACTCTACAAAAGTTTAAGAACGTTTCCTCCTTGTGTTCAAGATTTGTTTCGGCTCTGTTTTAATGGCATGAAATCTGTCCCAAAACAAAACCTGCAAAGCTCATTCCGATCGGAGGACGAACCGGCGCTTTCGCTAGACCAGCACACAAGGAGATGGTTAGCGAATATTTCGAGAAATTAAGATAAAGTCGAAGTTCAATGGACTAAATTAAATCCATCAACTCCCTTTTCGAGACAAAGATAGATTCAGTCAGAGAATCGTCGCTGTCGGACGACTCCATGGCCCTTGTGAAGTTCACTTGCGACAGAGACACCTTTGCACACGTTTTGTGCACAGTCTGTTGCATATGCGAAAGCTCTGTGTCCCCGGCAAACTTGTCGACTAAAGTACAGTGGGTAGCCGAACTGTGACCGTAGAAGAGTTTCACTTATTTTAAAAATGCTGGTTTTCGGAAGAGGAAATTTGCTGAGAAGTAAATAGCCGAAGTCCTTCGATGTGTTAAGTCTTTGTGCATTTTAATTTCACTTTTTGCATAAAAAAATGTTTCGATCCTAGTTTTACAACTCAGAATGTAAGAAAACATTGTAAACTTATTTACCCTCGTCCCAAAATTATCATTTGTCATCCATGCAGTTTATCATTCACATTTTGTCATCCGCATTTTGTCATCCGCGTTTTTCCATCCGCATTTTTCTTTCCGCATCTTTCCATCCGCATTTCATCATCCGCATTTTATAATCCTCCATTTTCCATGCGCCATCCGCCATCCGCTGCCATCCGGTCTGCACTTTACAGAGACCCGAACGCAAGTGGAGCAAGCAACAACACTCGCCGGCAAGCCGAGCGAAAACTGCTCGTCCAATGCATATAGGGCAGGAAATAACGGAACATGCAGCGTAGAGAAAATCTGCGAAGAATTAAAACTGAAAATAGAGATATAAGATCTTTTGACGTTTGTTTCAATCAGTAACGTTTTGGTCAAAACATGTTGGCCCAATGCAACCACCGCCAAAATTTGGATTTTGCGAAACTTTTGCCAATTTTTTACTCGCCAAAAATTGAAAGTAAACAAAATTACTAGCTCTACTGCGACCAAGCCCAAAGAGTGAAGTTAAACAATTATGAAAGGTTGTCTTTTTAATGTGATTGGCATGTAACGGCCAACGAGAAAAATTTCTCGCCGATACCCTGTTGTATTCACTACTAGGAGTATGTGTGTGAAAATCGTGTGAAGAGTATGTGAAAAGCTGTGAAAAGAAAGAACCATGTAAAATAAATGTTAACATGAAATGCTCTAGCAGAGGTTCACATGCTTGTGAAGAGTATTCGTCATGCATATGAAATATTTACTATATATGTAAACTTTATACTGCATCTGACATTTTTTCATACATGTGAAACACTTTTTCCATACATGTGAATTTTCCTACACACGTAAGATAATTCTGTTGTTTATATGAATTTCTTCCGTGCATGGGAACCTATTTTTTACGCATGTGAAACATTTTTATTGTTCTTGTGAAATTTTTTACACATGTGAAACAATTTTGTAATGCATGAGATTTAGTCTATACATGTGCACTTCATCCTTCTGCATAACCAGCCAAATACACACAGGCATTTCGGACAAAAAGACCAGAAACCTCCACACGACTTAAGTTTCAACTCGTTATCAATCATGTCTTTGTACTGTATAGTTAATCCTTCTCACTGTAAAAATTGATAGTCAAAGAAATACAATTCTTGGTTTGGAACTTTCTTTGTCAGTCTTTATTCTTATCCATTTCAGCTTTGATATAAGCTTATACTTGCAATCATAACTTAAACACCAAAAATGTAAAGCTTGTCGTAGAACTCAATCTGAAATCGAGTTTCTGTGTGAGTGATTGCCTTTATTTATTTTTCATGTAGCCTTCAGAAGTGAAACTGAAAAGAATCTTATTATGTACGTACTTGATTTTAATCACATGATGCTGTCTGCTTTTGTTCTAGTTATTGAAACAGAAAAGCTTGAAGTATATTGATCAAAAGAGCTATTGTTCATGATTAAAAAGCTAAGTGTAAAAATGGGTGATGATAATGACACCATATTTTCATATTTATCTGTGGGATCTGACTGGAAATTTCACAAGAGTCTCACAGTGCAAAACTTGGAAGTTTCAATTTTATTTAACCCCTCAAAAATGTCAGTAAGCACTAGAGAAACCTACAGAATTAGCAAATAAAATATATTATCACCGGAAACAAGATGTTCTATATGGTCTTTAATCTGGTGCAGCTCAACCTTTGGATAATATATTGTGAAGTAGCAAATGAAATCTTATTATTGCAAATCAGTGGGAATTAAGATGTGAAACTACATGTGAAAATGCAGGTAAAAATATGTGTGAAAGGGTAAACTTCGTTTCACACCATTTTCACACACGTTTCACTATGCATCATTTCACACTCATGTGAAATATGTGCGTGAAATGCATGTGAAAAGTGGTGAAAAACATGTGAAACACATGTGAAAATAACACATTTTCACATGTTTTTTCACATGATATATTTAACACCTGCATACTTCTGGCAGTGATTGTTCTTAGCTACCTACTACCCATCGCATCGAAGGTTTGATATCCTGACTTCAACTTTGTTGAAGTAAAGAGAACTTAACGTCGATACCTCTCTTTCCCAAAGGTTACGAAATATCCGTTTTGGCCATGAAATTTCCACGTTCACCTCTTCGCGGCCTACTTTTCGCGGCATTGCTCGCGATGTGCTTTGCCTTTCACGGCATTTCTGCCATGAAAGAAGTTCGTCGAGGTAAAGATTCAAACACCAATGATGGAATGGAGGTTGCTGAAAAACGCAGCCAGCCACTACGAGAACGGAGAGCCGTTAAAGAAAATTCAACAGAGGATATTTTAAAACGATTGCAAGACCTGGAGAGAAAGTTAGTATGTTAGTTTAATAGATTTCAAACGAAGAAAATAAACCGATCGCTCAAATCGACTGATTGCTTAACATTTTGATTTTTAAATAATTCAAAAACAGTAAAGTGGTGCTATAAACGTGATAAAACTGAATGTCTGGAACCTGATAATTTTGTTTTGAACCGTTTCAAATAGAGGCATCAAGGAGATATCATGTTTGATAAAAAGAAGAAGAAGAAAAATAAAAGCTGATTAGAAATTTGGACTTTACCGAGAACTAAATAAAAAATTCCAAAAAAGGAATTGGGAATAAATGCGTGGATGCATTTCCTTACCAAAGATGCGGTGTGCGACATATGCAGACTGCAGACTGGCAGATTATATATCGTGTTACCTATACGAATATAAACTATATATACCTATACCTATACCTATACCTATACCTATATACCTATACCTATACGAAGCGCTAGTTTGGCTAACAGAAGTTCTAGTTTGGCTTACCCAAGCGCGAGTCTGCAAGTCTGCAGTCTGCATTTGTCGCACACCCCCAAAGATGAATTATTAATGATCATTATTTATAAATTAATCTCCAGCAGTCAGACTTTGTTTTTCACTGCCATATACAGGTATTTCTAAATAAAACAATTCACATAAATTAGAAAAGAAGGTTGACAAGAAAAGTGTGGTTTGTATTAGTTGAGAGTGGTTTCTATCAGTTGATTGTAGTTTTTATCTGATAAGTGTAGTTGAACAGTCGATTGTAGTTTGTAGCAGCTGAATGTAGATTCTATCAGTTGTCTTCAGTTTGGGTCAACTGAGTCTAGTCTAATTTGTATCAGCTGCATCCAGTTTGTATCAGTTAAGTGTAGTTTCTGTCAGATGAGTGTAGTTTGTATCAGCTAAGTGTGGTTTGTATGTAGAATGTAATTGTAGTTTACATACGTGTAGTTTGTAGCGGATATTTTAATTGACAGCTATCAAAGCAAAGTATCCGCTGACCAGTATCATGTGACCAGTATCATGTGACCATATCGCTGGCTCAGGACAAGAGCTCATTGAGCTTGCGTAATTTTTTTTTTAAATGTTGACCGCTGACCAAGCAATGGGTTTCCGATTTGATGGCGGGCTCAAGCCAGGTTTTTCATGCTAGGGAAGAGTGAGGAGAACATGGAAAGGCAAAATTTCGGCAAAAAATCAAACCGTGACACGTTGTTGACTTTTCTTCTTACATATTCCGAGCACAATGGTATCTTGGAAAGTCCTTACATGTACGTAATTTCTGCAATCTTAGGTACATTCATTAGATATGGCTTGTTGAATTGTAACTAGGAAAAAAATCGGGAAACCACACGCTGAACAATCACATGCTCACATAATTGACCATTTTTTTTTTAGTTTCTGATGCAGGGAAAAAAAAAATCCTCATTTATGATTAATTATTGTAATCAGGAGCTCTGCTAATAGCCTTGGCTAAATGTTTTTTATATCAGATGAGTGTAGTTTATATCAGCCAAGTGTAGTTTATATGATCAGATGAGTGTAGTTAGTACTGCATGTATTGTAGTTTGTATAATATATAAGTGTAGTTACTGCATCAGTTTGAGTGTACTTTGTATCAATTGAGTGTAGCTTGTATCAGTTAAGTGTAGTTTGTATAAGATAGAGACAGTAAAGATTAATGTATCAGTTGAGTGTACTTTGTATAGTTTGCATCAGTCAGTCGAGTGTAGTTTGAATAAGTTGAGGGTAATTTTTTATCAGTTAAGTGTAGTTTGTATTAGTTAAATATCTTTTCTATTAGCTGAGTGTAGTTTATATCAGCTAAGTATAGTTTGTATCAGTTAAGTATATTTTGCATTTGTCAGTTGAGTTTAGTTTGCATCGGTTAAGTATAGTTTGTATCAGTTGAGTGTAGTTTTTACCAGTTGAAAGTAGTTTGTATTATTTTAAAGTTGACTTTCAATTAGTTGATTGTATTTTGTATCCGATTTGAATGTAGTTTGTGTCAGTTGAATGTGGTTTGCATTAGTTGATAATAGTTTGAATCATTTGATTATAGTTTAAATTATCAGTTGTTTGTAATTTGTATTAAAGGAGTGTAGTTTGAATTAGTGGAGTTTAGTATACATTAGGTGATTGTAGTTGGTTTTAGTTAATTAGTTTGTATTAGTGGAGTGCAGTTTGTATTAGTTAATTAGTTGGTACTAAGTGGAGTGTAATTTACATTAGTCGATTATAGATTGTATTAGGTGGTAATAAGTGGAGTGTAGTTTGTATTAGCTGATTGTAGATTGTATTAATTAATTAGTTTGTATTAGCGGAGTTGAGTGAAGTTTGCATTAGTTGATTGTAGATTGCATGAGTTAAATGTAGTTTCCTTTAGTTGATTGTAGTGTGTTTTAGTTGAGAGTAGTTTCTATCAGTGAAGTTTAGTTTGTGATAGCTGAGTCTAGTTATCAGTTGAGTATATTTTGATCGGTTGGCTGGTTAATGTTTATTTTGTAGTGAATTTGTGAGTTGTCGCCGCCTATTTTGGTATTTTGGATAGTTTATGAGGAATTTATGGAATTCAACTTTTTCAGTTCTTACAGTTGTAATAGTTTTGTATTAACTGCAAGAATTAAAGACTTAATATTTCTTTTGTTTTACTAGTTTCTTTTTATCAGATACGTGTTTTGTTTAAGTTGTTACATTGCATTTCTGCAGAGTGGACGCATTGCTACAACCCGGGGCTAATTTTCAGTTTTTGGCCAAGTACTTTCAAGGTACGTACATTTTATCTCTTGCTAGAACATGTACGTATTGCTATATATTTGTTTGAGATCTAGATTATTCAGTCGTTGTTTTTTTTTTTGGTTTCAGAACGGGACGGCCTTCGACATGGACCGGGCTTGATGGGTCGTCCCGGACCGCCTGGACCAAAAGGTATATTGCCACAGGAGTTATGACTTGAGTGTATAAATTAATTCGCCGTGGATTTGGTTTTGCATTACCTCGCTCATTGATTGGTATATAAAACCCGCTCCACTTTTTCATCCAATCCGAGAAAAAAACGTAAAAGATATCAGTCATGTCTTTCTCGCAGAAGTGTTGCTGCACTTTGCCTTGGCATTCTGTATTTGTAGTTTTAATTGCTTCACTAGATGTTCTTTTTCTTGTGATTGACCGATTCACTCAAGTAAAAACCGCTTGAATAATAGTAGTTATCAACGCTATTCTAGAGCCCCATAAACAGTGAGTAATAACCGTCAACTAGTAAACCTTGTGGAAAGTCCCAGGAAGGCACCTCTGTAAATTTCAGATCGATGTGTGCCACGAACGGTCTTAAATCCTGACCCTATTTAAGGTAATTCCCTTGAAATTGTTGTACTATCAAACTTTTCTTGAAACTTGGTGTAATGAACATTCATGATATGAACATTAGAAAAATGCACTAAAAAAATGGGGTCACCGTGCTTGTTTACGCGTCAGCAGACTCTTAAAATGGGGTATTTTTACTGGATGCGCGTTAAAAGTTCGAATCACCTTCATACAGAATTAAATCTTGGTTACTTGAAAGACACAAAATTTTGTCTTGAAAGTAAAGCTTCATTTATTGACAGAAGCAGTATTGCTTCATTTAAGCCGTTTTTGATTGACTGGTTGCGGGGATATTGCACTTTTTCGGACAGTTCCATGGCTAACTTGAAGTCCTCGCCTTGGCCAAAATGCACTCAGTTAAGAACTATTTTCAAAAAAAAAAAAATCATGTTCTACTAGCAAACTTTTTTTCCTCTTCAAATATGTTTTTCTTTAGACTATTCTTAGCAAATACCTGAAATAAAAATCGGGGGTCACCGTGTTCGTTTAAGAGAAAAGGAGAATTTATTCCGTTATCGAGCTTAGTTTGGGGGAAATCCCTTACGTTTTGCACGTGCACGCGCTCATGTGCGCGCGCTGATGACGCGAAATCGTGCGCAGTAGGGATGCGCAATGCAATACTAAGGAATTACCTTAAGCGGATGAAGCAAACGAAAATTGATACCCTATTTAAGACCCAAACCCGAAGAATGACATCCTGTTTAAGGGGAAAACAAAACGGCTAACCGTGCACGGCACAACGCAAATTATTATAAAAATCAGTTTGCTAATACTTGTAATGGATATTTTGGTTTACAAAGATCATTTGTTTTTGGTTTAGCTAGGCATTTTTGCACTGGAATTTTAGTTGACACAATTTAGGTACCCCATCTACAGATAACGTTGGGAACAAGTTGCTCACAGGGGCAAAAACGATATCCTATTAAAGATCGAGATCTTCAAAAACCTTACCCTATCCAGCGGCACATACCTATATAGCCCATATATGGAAGTGTCGCCCTTCAACATCTCTTTTGGATAATGTGAAACCAGCTACATGAGTAGTAAATTATATTTACAACGACACTGTAACGCGGATATCAACCTCAATTGAATATCGCAGAAGAACCCCGATTAAACACTAAGCACTTAATTACTGGCCACAATGGAAACACTGAGTTTTGTTTCCCCGAGACCTTCAATGTTCCCCGAGGGGAAGCCAAGGGGAACATTGAGGTCGAGGGGAAACAAAACTAACCGTTTCCCGCGGGGCTAGTCATTAAGTGTCTCGTTGTACTTCCCGACTCAAATATAGAAAAAGCTCCGGAAAAAAAAAAAAAAGATTTTGCTTGACGCCATTGCATACACTGGCTGCACTCTCAAAATTGAGCGGCTTCCAAAACCAACCTGTCCTATCGAAAAATCACTATAACAGTCTTTTTCTTCGCAGGTAACAAAAAAACATAGACAGTACTAAAGTTGCTTTGGCGTCTTCTAATGCTTAACTCGAGCATTTTGAGTTTGATTTGATCAGGAACAGCATATTTTGTTGTAAATTGCACAAATACTTTCCTACCTGGCGACGGCGATCGACGAGCGATTTGACGTGGGCAACCTATCTTTGGCGCCAGACCAAAAGCTTGGAGACACAAAACGTTCATATTTTCCCTTTTGTTAATCTGCATGATATGTTTTTGCGACTATAAATCCCTCTTCTTGAATGATCCATGCCGTCTCTAATGAGAAACGTTGTCCTACTTCAATGAACATATTTTGATTTGGGAAGTATTACAAATAAGTATGTTGTGACGATTTTAGCAGGTAGCTTAATAAATTTTGCAGAAGAATCAAGAATGTCTAACGTGAATTATGTAGGCTAAAAAAACACCACATATGGAAGTGGAGAAGTAATGAATGTCTTCCACATTACCCTGACTATTGCTCGGATAACTAAAGTCCTTATAGGAGAAATTCAACATTTATTTTGGATAATGAAAAACCAGTTACATAAGTAATACATTTTATATACAACGGCACCGAAACGCAGATACCAACCACAATTTAAGTCGCAGGAGAACCACGATTAGAAGAAAAATAGTTATGTTATGACGATTTAAGCAGCTAGCTTAATTCATTTTGCAGGGGAATCAGGAAAGTCTGGAGTAAATTATGTTCGCTGGGGAAAGACCACGTGTTCTCGTGATGCTGAAATTGTTTACAAAGGTATTTTTATTGTTTCAAACATTTGAATCTGTAATGGTTTGGCACGAAAACGAAAAAAGAACACTTTTTCCAACTTAATCCCAGGAATGACAGGTGTTAACATTCAACTCACCTGTTGAGCAAACTGTTTAAAATTATGACCAGCACTCAGAACATTGCTAACTAGGGTTACTTACCATTTACATGGGAAAACCGGAAATTGCTGTTAGAAAATGAAGTGTTTCGCGCCATTCCGTTAGGAAAGCGTCAGGAAATATGGGCTGTCATTTGAGGTGATGCTGTTTTACTGCTTTTTTAGGTCTCTTTAGCTGATTTACATATACTTTAAGTGATTCCCTCTCCTGCAACGTCGCGTTTAATTGTTCAATGTTTATGGCTGGATTTTTCAACTAGATGCTTTTATAAATGGTAAGCACCCCAGGAGTTGTCATCAGCTTAAAAATAGATAATTATAAATCCAATATATTTAAGGCTATATTGAAAACGCAAAATTGTGCCAATTTAAGTTTCCCTATAAAAACAAAGGGGAGAAAATGGTTCAAGAGAATAGCAAAAACAGGTACAGAGCTGAAAAAACGGTCTGATACTCGACATGTAAAAATTTGCTTTGAACCAGAGATATGTGGAAAATTGAATTCACGAATTACACTTGTCTTTTAGGTTAACTTTGTTACTTTATACTATAGTTTTTGAGTTGCTATTATCACTCATCGCGCATAAACCCTTTCTTACCTTGCTTTCTTACAGCCATTTATGAAAAGGGTCTATATCTGAGACAATTCCGGCACGAAGATCTCTTTTTGTGATTGATTGACATGATTTGTATTGGCAAATTGCAACACTTCATCCTAACTGAAGACAGTTTCGAGATCGTTCGGGAGTTCA
>JAHPZR010008066.1:0-17500 GCA_019787425.1 Platygyra sinensis | reverse complement strand
GGCGTTTTCATTGAGGACAAGAAGCTTGACTCTAATTTGCATATATGTCGACTGTAACGCGATACTTCTGTTTATATCTCGGAAAATAAATCTCGACTTCTGTTCTGCTTTCGAGATACGTTTTCTCTTAGAGTCCTCGTATATCAAGACAAATGATTTGTTTCAGTATCAAACTAGAACAACAGAGTGGTTTGATATTTTTTCCAGAATGCACTTCGTGAGAGAATTATGTTAATTAAGAGTATCATGTGATAGAATGAGTTCACACAGAATGTTGATTCTTTTGATCATATTTATGATAAGATGCCCAAGTTACTTAAACAGTATAAGTGATATAGTTAACAAAAAATATAAAATTTCAGTTCATACAATAAATAATAGTTTCCTTTAAAGCAGTGGACTTTTTATAAGAATTTTATACCCTTGACGGACAAAATAGAAGCGGGGGCAGATTTAGTGTGAACTATTACTAGTTATAAGAATTTTATACCCTCGACGGATAAAATAAAAGCGGGGGCAGATTTAGTGAGAACTATTACTAGTTATTTAATTTCTCACAGATTTTCCAAATTCTGAAGAAAATCTATGTTACACACTCTTATTCTTCGGCCATTTCAACTTGAGTAAAAGTAACAAGCAAACTGCGGTTAGAAAGATAACGAGACAACTCATGTTGTAAAAAAAAGAACTTTTATTTATGAATTTGACGTTTCGCATGCTTTACAGCGGTTATCAGTCACACGCGCCCTTCAACGATTTTTTGCCATTTCAAAAACTAAGTTTGGTGGACGTCAATCAAATGTATCCATGACAATATTCGCGTTCATTTCGTCGTGTCAGTTTCACGGCCATGTTCGATCGTCGTTGGATCAGGAATAATCGCTCAGTTATTCTGACAAAGTAATTTGCAATTTCGCTGAGATGGAGGGCTCTTATGTAGAGGAAACATGGTTTGTCTTTGAATTGCATAGCATAAACACTTTTTGCGAGCGAAACGTTTGTGAAGAAGGCGGCGTACGAAACAAAATATTTAGAGCCGTGAGCGATCCGCCAAAGAGAAAGTCGAAGAAAGCTGAAGACAGGAAAGATACAAGGTAGCTGAAAAAGTTGGCCTCAGAAATGAGTCGCTTTATGTGGAGATTGACTATTTATCAGCTTGTTATGGATGCAGATTATTTTCACCGCAGAAATTTTTGTCATTCGCCTTGCTAAAATACTGATAATCAAGGCATGCAGAGATCAATCTTGACGAGTTTCAAGCGTGGTTGGAATACTAGTACCAGACAGGCAAATTATATGCAAAGCAAACCGTCAAGAGAACCACACGGCACGTGGGAATGTCAGTAATAAAAAGGTAACGAAAGCCGCAAGAGATTAGCAGTTAGACTTTTGTAGTTCATTCTGTAATAAAGTTTATATTTATATTTAGTTGTTGTGGTTGTACAATGTTTGTAAATTTGTAGCTTCAAAGCATTGCCCGTGAGCGAGACGAACGAAAAGGCGCTTCAAACGATTTTGTAAGTCTTACTTCTCAGTTTCTGTTTATCGACGAGTCAAGTAAAGATATGAAAGAGCAACTCGGATACTGTGAGAATTTGACGCCGTTATTGTCATGGATACATTTGATTGACGTCCACCAAAACGTAGTTTTCGTAATGGAAAAAAATCGTTGGAGGGCGCGTGTGACTGATAACCGCTGTAACTGTGACAGACATCTTCAGAAGTAACAGTTACGAAAACTACAATAAAAATTAATCACGAAGACTAATACTGAAAATGAAACAAGGAAAGTAATGACAATGAAAAAGTAAATGAAAATAAACAGACCTAGTTAAATCTGCTGGAAAAAAATATAAATGGCTAGTAGAGAAGAAGTTTCTCACTGCCAACATTTTCATTAAACGCTGGTTTTTAAAGATCGCGAATCAACAAGGTTTCCTTAATTTTACAGTATTTATCAGACTGTCCACTGGCTAAAATGTCAAAGTGATCCTATTTAATCCTGTGGCCTGTTGGGTCACGTGATCAGCAATGGCTGAAGAATGGCTGTTACTCGCCAGCGCCTTGAAATGTTCCGTTTTCCTGTCATGCAATCGACGTTCCGTTTTCCCAGTGTAGCAACCAATACAATTTTAGCGGCTAGCCTTACAAACTACTTTAGACTTAAAAGAGCGGCTGAGTCTGTCTTTATGGGAAAAAAAAAAAGACTTCATGTCAATTAGAAAGGGGCGAGTGTATTCGGTTGAGGAGAAACTACAAACCACAAACACAACATGGCCGGTCCAAAAGCACATGGTTTAATGAAAGCGGGGGGTTTGAGACCCCCTGAAACTACACTAGATCCCAGTCCGTGATGCGACAAAACGACAACGAGGTTCTAATTACAATGTGTACCTTATCTTATAGTGTAAACAACGTTCTAAATCTGATTTACGACATCCTAACTTATAGTGCAAACAATGTTCTAAATCTGACTTTCGACATCCTCCGGGCGCAGGGCAACTAGTCTCTCGTCCACTCTGCAATTCGTTGCATCGCTCTTACAGCAGCGGCTCGATGGGTCCTCTTGGGGTATGGGTCCGCTGGGCGGTCACCCCTTGGAACTGCTGGGGTGAGATTCACTTGAGGTTGGGCTGATATTTCCAGAGGGTAGAGTTTGGAAATTGGGCGGTTGGTTGTGCCCCCTTGGGTTCGTATATTCACTGCACGTACATGGCTATCTCTCCCGGGTAATAGCTCTTCTACTACTGCAAGTTTCCAGTTGATTCGTGAGCCCTCGTCATGGACTAATACAACATCACCAACTTTGACTGTTGCATTATTGTTACCAGTGGTTCTGTGAAACTCTCTTAGTGACGTGAGATACTCCTGTCTCCAACGGCTCCAGAAGTGTTGCAGGAGAAGAGCAAGGCGTTTGGATTTCTTCTGGATTTCTGGATTTCCATTCGGGTTGTAGTCAGGATCAAGGATCTCATCTTGCTCTACTCTGATGTGAGGAAGGGCGGTTATTCTTCTTCCATACAGGAGATGAGCTGGAGTGAGTGGTTCTTCGTCAATCACATCAGATGAGACATGGGTCAGTGGTCTGTCATTCAGTATGGCCTCAATCTCGACAATGATGGTCTGTAGTGTGGTCAAATCAACGGATGCTCGTCCAAGTACCTTCTTCAGAGTAGTCTTGGTGAGGCCGATCAATCTCTCCCAGAACCCTCCATGCCATGGTGCTCGTTTTGGTATGAACTGCCAATTTACGCCTTGTTTGCCGAGTGACTCCTTCAAAGACTGTGACTGAAATAACTGTGTTAACTCGTCGGCTGCGGACAGGTATGTGGAGGCATTATCAGAAATCATTTGCTGAGGAACGGATTTCCGAGCTGCAAATCGTCGATATGCAAGGAGGAAGGTCTGCACTGATAGATCTGTAACGACTTCGAGATGGACTGCTCTTGTAGCGGCGCAGGTGAAGAGACAAATGTAAACTTTCCTTTGAACTCCAGCTTCACGAATGTGTAGTGCTCCTGTGAAGTCAACGCCCGTGACTGTAAATGGCTCTGCTTGTTGTAATCTTGATTTCGGAAGTGGGGGTGGATCTGGAAGGTCATATGGTAGTCCTGAAATCTTCTTACAAGTGACGCAGCGGCTGATCGCTTTCTTGACATGTTGACGTCCGGCAGGAATCCAGTACCACAGGCGAAGGGCAGTCAGAGTTGAATTCACACCTGCATGTAATTGACGAATATGAGTGTCACGAATTACCAGCTCCGTAAACGGGTCCTTTGGTGGCAGGAGGCATGGAAACTTGGCAGATTCAGAGACTGGTGCATTGTGAATCCTCCCACCACAGCAAACGAGACCTGTGTTGTCGAAGAAAAGGCGAAGTTGGCGAACCAATGCTGTGCGAGGGGACGATTTGGATAGCATGCTGCTGATCTCTTGGTGGTAGGTCACTTGCTGACAGTTCTTGATCCACTTATTTCGTGCATTGTGTAATTCTGATGGTGTTAAGGCTCCTGTTTCCTTGTTTGGCTTCCGTAAATTTTGGACAAATCGCAGGACATAGGCTGTGACACTGAGTAGCTTAGAAAGGGTACTATAGTTGGACACCGTAATGAGCTGGTGAAGACCTGGTCTTTGAGCGTGATTTGTGACAGCTATCCCTGTTTGGGTGGTGGTCTCTGTAGTGAGAAGGTTGACAGCTTGGGGAGGAGCTCCTTCCAATGGAGACCAAGCAGGCCATTGTAGCTCTTGAGGAAGCCAGGAAGGGCCTTGTTTCCACATTACTGATGATTCAAGCTGCTGGGATCTGATACCTCTGGTTAGCAGGTCGGCGGGATTGTCTGATGTGGGACAGTACTTCCAGCTTGTCAGTGAGGTAAGTTCCTTGATTTCTCTTACTCGGTTAGCAACAAATGGTTTAAGTTCCTTGGTGCTACGAAGCCAATATAAGACAATCTGGCTGTCAGACCATAGATAAACTTTGTTGAAATGAAGCTGACTTTGGAGGTAAGAGGCGAGTCGAGCACCGATGACAGCAGCTGTTAACTCTAATTGTGGAAGGGTTAGTTCCTTTGCTGGTGCAATTCGCGATTTTGCCATCACGAAGGAGGAGTAGCTTTCTTGTGGGGAGTTGAGATAGGCAACAGTTCCATAAGCCTTGGTGCTTGCGTCAACAAAAACATGCAGTTCTACATCATTTGGCCAGGTACTGCTCAACGGGAAGTACTGCCGAGGAATCGCTATGGACATGATCATCTCCAACTCTGTGGCCAACTCTTTCCATGTCGTTTGGAGGTCTGGGGGCAAGGGCTCATCCCATCCTATGCCTTGTCTCCACAAGTCCTGCATCAGAATCTTTGCTCTAACTGTTACTGGGCCGAGAAATCCAATGGGGTCATATATCTTTGAGGATTCTTGTAAAACTTCTCTCTTAGTGATGAGATTTGGGGTGATTGAAGCAGCGGATCTGGCCGGGTATGTGATCATGTCTGTAGTTGTGTTCCATAGTACACCAAGGACTTTAGCTTCAGGGCAGTCATCAAGGAGGTTTTCCTTTGCTGCCAGTGACTGTATCACTGGATTGTTGGAGGTCCATGATCTCAAGTTAAAGCCAACGGGTGACATCAATGCTCGTGCTCGATTGTAGTATGTTGCAGCCTCCTCGTCATGTTGGACTCCAGAAATAAGGTCATCGACATAGATGTTCTTCTTCATGTCTTCTGTCACAGGATCATTGTACTGATTCAGGTGTTTGTTGAGGGTTGCATTCAGTATAAAGGGGGAGCTTGATGCACCAAACAGGACGACTTTGAAGCGATAAACGTGAAAGGTACTTGTGGGATCATCTGGGTCACTCAACCAGAAGAAGCGTGTGGCATCTCTATCTCCCTCGTCAAGACTGACATGTAGGAAGGCCTTCTCAATGTCAGTGGTGAAGCCATACTTGTGACAGCGGAAACGGAGGAGGATGCCAGTTAGGTCATTGGCAATAGGTGGTCCAGTCAAAAGACAGTCATTTAGACTTGGATGAGTTTTGGATTGGCGGCAGCTACAGTCATACACAACACGTATTGGTGTGGTAGCAGATTCCTTAAACACAGCGTGATGAGGAAGGTAATGACACTTGCCCTTTGTTACCTCTGGACAGGCAACCCTTTCTATGAAGCCTCGACGTTCCTGTTCAACAATAACATCATTGTACATCTTGAGCTTTTGTGGGTCCTTCGCTAGGTGATGCACCATTGAACGGGTTCTTCTTTGAGTAATGTCAATATTTGTTGGTAGTGGTGGATGATCTTCTTTCCATGGTAGTTTGGCATTGTAGCCCTTGTCCCGTAGAGTGATGGAGGTATCCTGGTAGTGGCGCAGAAAGGCGGTGGTGTCATCAGCGGCTGTGGGAGGTTTGATGCCTATTGATTCCAGATTCCAGAAACGTTCGAGGTCAAATTCATCCTGCTTGTGACTTGTCATTACATGTAAGATGGATGCCCTGATACGAGTAGACTGACTGGTAGTGGGCACCGGTCCAGACAGGAGATAACCAATCTTGGATTTTGCTGCGGTAGGTCCAGGTCCCCTGACAATGTGGTCTTCTACAATATTCCAGTAGTGATCAGCACCAATGAGTAGGTCAATCTGAAACAGATCCTCGTCTGTGATTGGGTGAGCTAACTTCAGCCCCTGTAAGTGTGGTAAGGTTTGCAAGCCATTGACCATGTGGTTCTGAATGGGTGCTGCGATCGTTGGAACAACGATGACTTCAATAGGAATGGGCTCTTCATCATCGGTCAGGAGTGTGATTGTGGATACTGCTACTCGTTTCACAGATGATGATGTACCGCCAAAGGCTGACAGGGAAATAGTTTCTTCTTTCTCGGATGTCAAGTCTAGCTGTCGGGCCAGGTCATCTGTAATGAAGGAACGCTGCGACCCTTCGTCAAAGAGGATATGAGCACTAACTGTCCTGCCATGGTGTTTGACTGGGGAGATGGCTGTTTTCAACAATGTAGACTTGTGCTGAGTGTCATTCTTCTGTACTGTATGTAAAGTAGCCACAGCAGGTACAGTGGGGATGGCCTCAGCAATGTGTGTGGTGACAGCATTGCTCGCTACTGGGAGGGGTGAGGCTGGTTGAGAGTCCCCTGGACACAGACTGGTATGGTGTTTTCGATGGCACATTCTACAACGGTTTTTTGACCTGCACTCTGCTACGCGATGGCGGCCAAGACAATTGAAGCACAGACGAGCTTCCTGTATGATGGTGTGTCTTCTACTTGGATCCTGTACCACTGTGCATTCAAGTGAATTGTGTTTCCCCTTACAGTAGGCACATCCCTGATGGGTTGGAGGACGTTTCCCGTTGGGCTTTGGTGGGGTGTTCCGGTTAAAACTTGTTAAAAATGAAGCTGTGGGGATAGCAGGATCAGAACTGGGAAGTCCAGGAGGATCTGAGTTACTTTGGCCTGCTTCGAGTACTTCTACTTCCTTGAGGATAGCCTTACGGAGCTCATCCAATGTCCACTCCTTATTACTATGATCTCTAGCAAGGCTTTTCTTTAACTCTAAGGGCAGTTTTTTGTGGATGATTGGAACTAAAATATCTCCATATGACTCATGTGACTTCCCCAATGCTTCAAGACCACGTATGTGGGTTTCCAATGTGTCATAAAATTGCCGAAGGCTAACCAATTGAGTGGATGGATTTGGTAAATTAAGCATTGCTTCCATGTGGGCATTAATAATTCGGTGGCTTTGACCAAATCGCTCTTGCAATAGCTCGATACTTCTTTTGTAATTAACATTGGTTAATGGAAATCCAGCAATAGATCTCGAAGCATCCCCACGCAGTTGAGCCCTTAAATAGTTAAACTTCTGAATGTCACTTAAGGAAGAATTGTCATGCACTGCCGCTCGGTACGAATCCCAGAATGATTGCCAATAGAGGGGGTTTCCATCAAAGGTTGGCAGTATAAGTTTGGGAAGGCGGCTAACATTTTGAACTGTACTTGAAATTGAACTCGTACTCACCATGCTTGAACTCGGTGTTGCTCCTTGCGAGGGAGAGTTGCTTCCTAATTCGGCAGATTGTGGCGGCTGTGTTACGGCTATTGTACTGGTGGATTGTACGGCTTGTTCCGAGGCAGACTGTGGAGGTTGTGTTGTGATGATTCCACTGGGGGGTTGTGTGTTTTGTTCCGTAGGCTCGACCAACTGCTGTTTTTGCGAGGTCTCGAGGAACGTTTTCGCTCGGCAAATATTTTCTGCAATCGTGCATTGTAATTCTTCGGATTCTAGAATTTCCTCCTCGAGATCTTCCGGTTTTTCAATGAGGTCAGCGATTTCCGTGTCCAACTGAGACAACTTCTGTCGTTTTTGTTCCAGTTGCTCTATGTGAATAGCAATCGTAGCTCTTTGTACCGCGTCGAGTTCTGCAGCCATTATATCCTCCATTTTGTGGTTGAGTTTGGTCAAATGAGCTCTGTGTCCTCTCCTGGATGCTACCTTGCGTTGTAGTTCCTCCATATCCTGGTCCCGGCACCAATGTCAATTAGAAAGGGGCGAGTGTATTCGGTTGAGGAGAAACTACAAACTACAAACACAACATGGCCGGTCCAAAAGCACATGGTTTAATGAAAGCGGGGGGTTTGAGACCCCCTGAAACTACACTAGATCCCAGTCCGTGATGCGACAAAACGACAACGAGGTTCTAATTACAATGTGTACCTTATCTTATAGTGTAAACAACGTTCTAAATCTGATTTACGACATCCTAACTTATAGTGCAAACAATGTTCTAAATCTGACTTTCGACACTTCATTCCGCGAGGGTTTCTGAAAATAATCTTAGGATTAAAACAACCATAGAACTTGTAAATACTTCATTTAATCTGTTGAGTAACAATTTTACTTTGAATACGTAGATAGGGTAAAACAATGAAAATTTCTTTTTGGGGCACTGTAATGATATCCTTAGGTTTGTTTCGGTGTTTGTCGACTACATCGTTCACAGTGTTATCAGTTAACAAATAAAGAAGCCTAAGCAGTGTATTACACTGTGATAAAACACGACAGGCATTTGAGAACACGAGGGAAATGCAGAAAACACGAGCCGCAGGCGAGTGTTTTATACATTTCTCGAGTGTTCTCAGATGACTGGTGTGTTTTATCACAGTGTAATATACGGCTTAGGCTTCTCCATTTGCTTGCATGATATAGATTTTGCCCGCGCAAAACAATAGAACACGATTTTTCTATGTTTTATACTCTGATAAAACGTAGGTTTTTGACCAATCAGAGCGCGCGCAGGGCCCTATCTATGTTATAAATGAAATAATGCCACGGGGTACCCATTGCGTGACACATGCCTCGATCTTGAGGTCATCTAAAGCAGACTGTAGCAGACAGGGCGATGAACAAATTCGGAGACAACGATAAGTAAGTGTGTGGATGAGGTTAATCTTGTATTTTCGAGGCCAGGTGCGAAAGAATCCCACTGAGTGTAGAGACCAGTGAACCTTTTCTTTTGGTAGATGGAAGTGGGAAAGGAGTTGTTAGGTTGTCGTTTGATGCGGAGCATCAAGAAAGGGAATCTCTTGGTGCTGTTCAAATTCAGTGGTGAATTGAGTATTCTTGTGCCGGCTATTGCAGAATACTCCGAACACAGTCAAGAGCCCATCTCATGATAGGGTTTATTTTCTCTTGATCTGCTACTGTGCTGAATAGCTGGCGGCACTATTTAAGCGAACGTCTTGACGAAAAAAACAAGATTGCCTCTGACTAAGGGGTCTTGATGCAGAGCCTAAGACCCCAAAAATTGTTCAAAGTGAGCCGTATTTCTTAGTCATTGAACCAAACAAGTCCGATCTGTGCTGTAATTTAAGTTTACATCCCAGCAGTGTGCTGCTGTTGTTGCTATTATCAATGATCAATTTCTATTGGGAGCAACTCTGGTTTGCATCGACATCGATAGCCATTTAACTTTACATCATCCTTCCCCTTGACAGCATTAATCTAACGCACTCAATGACGTGTTTACTTTTAGTAATAATATAGGAAATTCTGCATTCCTGGCATTCCTAAAATTTAACAAGAAGTGCTGCAAGACATTTTCAGAATTTGCAATTGATTTTTAATGAATAAGTTGGAGTATGGCTAACCGTCGTGGGTCGTGATGTGGGTGTGGGTAGAAGTCGTGGGTATCAAAAAAATTTCCCCAAAATTTGAAAACGAAATATTGATAATGATGAAAAATATACGGGAGCAAAAAAAGAAAAAATATATATACTATGGCACGCAGACTTCACACACATTTCAATGGGCAACTCCGCTGACAACTGCACTAATCCAGCATCGTAGGCTCAAGACTAGCTTTTCCCCTTTCTGTTTATTTCCCCAGCACGCCAATCTCCCTTCGCAATTGACTTCTGCTATCGGCTCTATACCTATTCGTTTAGGCAGTCGGCAATATCCAGTCCTGTTAATTCCTGGACGATTTCCCTACCCGGCGTGGCATCGTTGCGCGACCTCATTCCATTACAACTCTTTTTCAGCGCTTTCTATACCTTTTTTTATAAATGTCCCGACCACTAGAAATATAGTTAAAGGTCCTGGGTTATCCAAAATAAAATCCTCAATTTTACTGGCAGTAATGGCGAATCAACAATGATATACACGTCAGCTTTCGAAACTATTTACGGTGGCCAAGTCACATTATCAACCCAGTTGGTAAAATCAAGTTATCTAGCATTATAATCCATCAAATCTTTTCGCTCGCGCGCGATTAGTCTAAACACGTCACGTGACCGAATATCACCCATCTAAAACTAGGGGATATCCGAGAATATCCCCCCAATTTTCAAAACGGCTCTCGTTGCGAAAAAGTTTTGAAGGATAATCAACACGATAGCCTCCATTTGGGGCGAAAATATGCTCGGATATTTGTCCTTGGACATTATCTGCTCCTCAAAGCTCACAGTTTTCCGAGAGCGTAATGTTCGCTTCTCGGAACAGATAATGCCCGCGGACAAATATCTTAGCATATTTTCGCGCCAAATGGAGGCTATTGTTTATATACTCCCCACCGACGCAACACCACACTTTCTTTTTTTTGTAGATACAGATTAACTAACAATGGCTTTGCGGGCCCGCAAAGTTTCCGGGGCTTTCGTGAAACGGGTCCCAGAACGTAATTACTTACCACCGTTTTCGTTGATACGCGACTTTCGAAAACAAAACACCCGTGGAAACGTTTCCAAAATTTCCATCAATCATACATGTTATCGACAGATCGGATCGAAATCCACCAATGACAGCCCGCTAGCATGACGTAAAGAAGGTCTGAAGGTCACACTAGTGGCTGTGATTGGTGGATTTTGATCCGATCTGTCGATAACACGCAAGAGTGACGGAAATTTTGGAAACGTTTCCGCGGGTGTTTCTTTTTTCCAAAGTCGCGTATCAACGAAAACGGTGGTAAAACTTAACATTGCCAATTTTCAGTTATAAAACCCTAAATAAAGTTACAATAACCTGATCAGAGGAGAGATGTTAAGACTCACAAGGTGAATGTTAGCAACAATCTTATCAGGCATGGAAGTGCATTTCTGAGAATAAAATGTCGGGACACTGCAGGTGATAAGGCCTGATAACAAAGTGCAAATGATCGACAGAAGCTATTAAGCTTCATGTCTAGGCTTCCCACTCAGTCAACAAACCATTTGCATCTTGGCATGGAATAATATAGTGAAGTCTCTGAGCAATTCTAAGATAATGAAAACGCCGAGGGCAAAAAATAACTCATCTCTTTTTAGAGTCCTCTCAACTATGCCATGAACCATCATGACTACTTCAAAAGACAGTTTGCAAACGAATATATAATTAACTCAACAGAGAGAAAAACACTGGAAGAGGGGGTTTTCGTTCTCCAATATGGCAGAGTTAGTCTTCAAAGAAATAGACTGCTAATAAATGGACAACTGTATATGCCTGTAAGGCTGGTTGTCTTAAGAATTATATTGGGCATTTTCTATAAGAATAATGAAATGCGAATTGATTAGAATTGGGTGTTGAAAAAGGCGGTTTGTTTCAAATAACTAGTAATTTGTGCTTGCTGTCATACAGTACTGTCTAGTCAAACATACGCAGAAAAAAAGAGAGGAAAAGCCCAAACTGTAGGTAAAGTCACATAAAATGGCTGTAGAGAGGCTGTAGAAAGGGAGTTCATTATTCAATATATGTACAGACGTTTTCACGCACTTTATTGCTTTCTAATAAAAAAAATATATATATATATTTGTATCTTACCTTTAAATTTTGCATCCCATGATCTAAAACTGTTCAGACCGAAAACTGAAATCTAAAACCCTTCTCAAAGTAAAGATGTAACGCCAGCGATCTACAACAGTTAGCCGTCGAGGCTGACACAAGTTCTTCAGAATGAAACGCAAAACATGGTCGTTTGGAGAGCGGACGAAATGTACACAGATTTATAATGCATGTACACAGTCATTGTTCTGCTCACTAAGAAAACGTTGTCGTTGTCGTTGAAGACGTTCAGTGGTTAAACCATTATGATTTACACGGTTTAAACTGCCTGAACACGTCCGCGACTTCAACCGAGAAAAAAAGTGAATTTTAACCATTCGGCAAAGTTTCGCTCAGGCTATTTACATGTATATGCAGTATATATATTGTTCAAAGCTTATTTATCTAAGGTGAGTCTTAATTCCGTCACGATAATTTCTACTAAAAGTGAAACAGATACAAGGATTTACGGCACAATTTGCATGAGACATGAAAAAGACAACTGAGGAAAGATATTTGAAGCCACAAGACCGAAACATGATGTTGTCCGAATCAAACCAAAAGAGTATCCAGAAAATAGCGAGCGGAAACCAGCATACTGCAAATCCTAACACAATAGCAATCGCCATCTTTAACACATTTCGCTCTCTTCGCTGGCGTTGCGTTTCGGCGTTGGCCGATTGCGCGCCTGGAATCTTCTTCGACTTGAGTTTTAAATAGATGATAATGTAAAGTATGGCTATCAACACCCATGGGATAAAGAAGAGGATTACAATAATCGACAGGAGGTAAAACTCAAAGGGAACGGACTCTCCAAAAACTTCTTTCCAATGCATTAAACAGCGCAAACCTCCTGAATTATAAATTAGTTGGAAGCCGAAGAGATATGGGGAGTAAATAGCCACCGCGATGATCCAAGTAGCGAGCATAAAGAAGGGGCACATCTTTGAACGGATGAGTGGAGAACGGAGGGGAAATATCACGGCCCCAAATCGATCCACTGCTATTAGAACCAAGCTCTGAATCGACACAGTTAAGGAGACATCTGAGAAGAAGAAGACCAGCTTACACAAGGCCTGGCCAAGAGGACCACCGATCAGCCAGAAGTCTGTATAGAACGTTTGTATCACCCGAGGGATTAAGAAAATCGGAAACAGCAGATCAGACAGGGCCATATTTAAGATTAAAAAGTTGATTGGTTTTCTCATGGTTTTCGTCTTGTAGACAATTATTCCAATGACGGTGTTGCCAGACAATGAAACCAGGAAAATCAGGCAGTAAGCAAAGGTTTTTACGATTTTCGCTGCTAAATGATTGCTGGGGCACCTCCATGGCTCGGTTCCATTAGTCGTTGCGTTCAAATTTTCCAGCATAGTCGTTCAGTTTCTTTTTTCGCTCCTTCACTCATTAATTAGTTTTGTTCCATTATTAGTAACATCACTCGCATTATGTTAAACCGAAAGTACAATTATTGTTCATTGTACATTCACGATTTTGCGCGGATTTTCTTAATGTGGTTCGATTCAATGAAAAGTAGAATCGCCATTGCCCATTATCGACAAAAAATACAAGGTATAGGCCGTTTCTTGTTTCGTGAGTCGCTCACCGACATTATATGACCCATTAGCTTGTACTCTGCTACAGGTTTTTTTTTTTTCATTTTGTATCTTAAGAATGACGTAGACTGGAATGGACGTTGTCCTAATAAAATGTCACTGCAGCTGTTCAGATAGACAAAGTAGCGGCAGCTGTTTTCTTTTTTAATCAGCTCTACCTGCGGTATATGAAAAACAGTTAGATATAAATCGATTACCCATCAAATTTCCTATAAGACGAGTTATTGAGACCACAGAATTTAACTTCGCTAAAGCTCAATGATCATGGTAATGATGCCCTACCAGGCACAGCTCCATGTCGAAGTTTAAATTTCGAAATTTTAATCTCCATTATAAGTAGTGTTTCCTATTTCGTTAGTAGATCAGCAAAATTAAGGGACCAATCAGCTTACAACACAAATTGCTTTCCCGTCATAAATGAAACTGTGAGCAAACAGTTTCCTGATCTGTCAATGCTGCGTCAGATAAAGTGGAGACAGCTAGCTGGGTTGCATTTCAGTTTTTCCTCAAGCTCAATAAACATGCCTTCATTAATAAGCACTTAAAGACTGCCCCCAAGGAAAACAGTGAGTTTTGTTTCCCCGAGACCCTCAATGTTTCCTGATGCGAAGCCGAGGCTGGAAACATTGAGGTCAAGGGGGAACAAAACTCGCTGTTTCCCGTTATAGCTCCCAACTGAAAACAAGAAGAAGAAAAAAAAAAAAAAAACTGCGAGGAAATCGTTTGCTTTACTCCGGCTGGCACACAAATTTGACGTGATGCGGTTTCAAGGAGCACGACCTGATCACGCGCAGGTCGAAAGTTGATGTTGTTGTTTCCCTAGGGAGTAAGTGAGTTTTCACTGAAGACACGTAATGCGTTCTCGTACCTCCAATCGGAAAACGTATTTAAAGGACTCTAGTCAGCCTTCGCCATTTTCGATGACATCGAAATTATTGATATAGCATGATGAAGCGAACTCTTATCGTTTTACTGTAAGCTGTGTTCCTGAAGGCATGTTCAATTATCGTGAGTAGTTTCAAAGTGATTTTTCTTCGTTTCGGCATGCTCCGAATAAAATATAATAGCCAAATTCTCGCATGTAAATATATAAAAAAAGCGTGGCTGAGTAGGGCCCTTTACGTTCGAGGTATAATAACTTTTCTTTTTCTATAGTTATTAATTGGTCGTCAATAAAATTCTCTATCAAGGATGTTCAAGGATGACACAAGATATTCAGCGCAAGAATTAATTCTAACTCATGAACAATGAAAATAAAATGATAAGTAACTATGATCTCCCTGACGCCTACCATACAGAGACTGATACTTTACGGATTTTAGTTTATAAAATATAATAAAATGTGCAATATAATAACTGCGTAAGCCACCTTATCAACGGCTGCAGCGCAATTTATTTAACACGTTTAATGTGATTGGAATTTACCATGCATTATTGCGTATGACTTCAATGGCTAATAACCTTGCCTCAAATTCTAATATAAGATGAGTTTTCTTTGAAATTCACCGCTGTGTATTGAATGGCTAAATGCTAATTTTATAAAATCCTTTTTATTCTTTTTGTATGACCTTTTCCTATACACTTTAAGGGGATGTTGTGAATTTACCCTGTATGCTTAACAACAAATTAAATAGTATAGTTTATGGAACAGGGTTGTATACGTATTGATGCGTGTTGGCTAGAAAAGAGTGAGCAGGTGAACCGTTTTTTTATGTCTTTTAGTTTCGCTGGGCGTTTTCGTCCGAATTCATGACCGTTTAGACAGGACGGCAACTCCAGGAACATTTATAAGATAAAATGGTTAACAAGCTGTTTGTCAGTGCCTCGACAACGAGAAACAAAATGCCGCCAGAAGAAAGCCTACGGGTAGGTTGAGACAGGCTGAAGTTTTCTTTCCTCTCGCTATTGTTGCTCATCATATTATACCACTAGGCATTTGTCCTGGTCTTATCATACAGATTTTCGATCGCGACATCGTCATTTTCGATTAAGTGTGGAGGACGTCAACATTGTTTGCGCAGCCGTTTTGGTTTCTGAGGAAAAACAATCTCGTTCCCAGAGTCTCGTTCCCCTTGACCAGTGATCGGGAAACGAGAACTCTGGGAGCAACCATTTTGAAATAACAAAGGAAATAACCGAATTCTGCCCATCCGGTTTCACGCAGTCTGCATCTATGGCGCATGCCTGAAATGGTTGCTCCCAGAGCTCTCGATTCCTGCCGGAAGCCAGAAGGATGGTAGGCTCTGGGGACAAGAATGGAGGAATATAGCTTTACCCATTACAAATTAAAAGATTACCTGGATCTGTGACAGAACGATTAGGCTACCAGCGACCGCCACCAATTGCCATCAACACGACTATGACTTTGGATTCCTTTGGATTGCTGGATCCGCCGTTTTCGTTCCACCGCACTCAAAATATCGCTGGCGGAAAAATATCCGGATTCGAGAGAAAAGCGTTTACACGACAAAAATTTCCAGATTCAAAAGTTTTCGGATTCAAATTTCCCACTTTAGATTCCGTATTCAAAATCTCGGGAGACATGACCAGACCGGGATGTTTTCGTTTCAGATCCGTCCTCTTGTGTATAAACGGCAAAACCGGTACTAAAACGTTCCGGATTCATCACGAATCCGGAACAATTTCCTCTAGTGTAAACCTGGTCTAAATTAATCAGCAGCTTAGAAATAGTTTCCACCTCTGAGAAAATTAAACAACGAAAACCTCTCCTCATTTGACTGTAACATGCGTGATAAAACACCAGAACGTGATTAACTATAAAATTCAGTATTTCAGATTATGTTCTTTCATTTACATGGCCTTTAATTAAAAAGATATTGTCACGTGAATGGTCATCGCAAAACGAAGACTGGGAACTTTCCTTCATACAAGTGTTTTATTCGAAAATGCACCACTCGTAAAATTAATACGAAACTACATTCGGTACCTAAGTTGTGTACGTTCCATACGGTCACAACTGAAGATATCGATGACGTCATGTCTCCCTTGTTACACAATTGTTTTTGTACATCAGTTTTTGTACGTCAGTTCGTTTAAATAGTAAAGAGTAAAATTGCACAATGGCTTCAAAATATAATTAAATATTATTTTTGAGTGGCAAAAGCCATACTTTTTCCTTGGCGGCGTATTTGTTTTGTTAATTAACACCGGCCGCGTAAACGCTTGTCCTTTATGTTAAATTGAAAGAAGAATTAATGAAATAATATATACTTTTAAGACCAAAAGAGGTTTTCCGACTACAGATGTGTTTGCAAATGTTTAATTAACCGAAGAAGGAAAAAGGGATGTTAACCTTTTGACATCTCCAAACTGACGTCAAAAGTATGATTGTCACAAAATAGATAGCTGTTAAACAAGACACCTCTGTCGGCTTAATTAAACCAGAAAAAAATCGTTATGCATAATAGTTTTTATTTAATATTTAGCTGCTCTTTAGGAACTGAAATGAGCTTAGGGTACTGGGATGAGCTTTGCGCCCCCGAGTAAACAATAGCTGTTATTACAGTTGAGCCCACGGTACAGCGGTATTAGTTGCAGAGTACGCGAAAGCGAGGCTTTCGGGTCAACATTTCAGGGGAGTACAAGCGCTTTATGAGAAAAATTCGAGAAAAATAATAGTTACTATGAGTTCCTCTCCGGATTTTGCATTTTTCTCACAAGAAGAGAACTACAATTACCCAGCGGAAACTGTCCTCGTCATTTGACAAAGCCTAGGCTGAGAACGTAGCTTTCATACCATGTAGGAACAGCGAAAGACTGCAGTGCCAGACAGTGCTTCGAGTGACGCCAACAAACGTGAACTAATGCACAAGTGAGCAGTGGGATGTACAGTCGTTCTTCCTGCCCAATTTTCGTACAGGAATAGCAGTTTTTTCTCTCTTAACTATATAACGTTATCTTTTTTGTAGAGTTGTGAGTTACATTAAAAAAAAATGGGAAACAATTTCACTGAAAGTTGGAAACACGGCATCTAAAAACGCCAAATATAATGGTCTACAATGTCGATGTTTCCTCGTCGAGCACGAGTTCTCCGAACACTTCATACGAGTTTCCAAAGGTTGCAA
>JAHPZR010008065.1:0-58462 GCA_019787425.1 Platygyra sinensis | reverse complement strand
ACCATTGAAACCCTACAGATGTTATTTGCCAGGTATGGAGTGCCAGCCCAGTTAGTGAGCGACAATGGGCCGCAGCTAAAATCAGAAGAGTTTGAGCAATTCCTAAAGAGAAACGGGATCAAACACATCACTTCAGCCCCTATCATCCTGCCACAAACGGCTTAGCAGAACGTTGTGTTGAGAGCTTCAAAAATGGAATGAAGAGTGAGACGGAAGTGAAATCTTTGAACATTAAGTTGGCAAAGTTTCTGCTAGCTTATAGAAATGCTCCACACTCGACCACAGGAGAGCCTCCATCCCAGTTGTTTTTGGGAAGAAGATTACGCACTCGACTGGACCTGTTAAAACCAGATCTCAGCATTCAGGTAAACAACCGCCAGATAGACCAGTCTGTCGCCAAGGGTGGTTCTGGAACGCGTCATTTTTCCATTGGCCAAAGAGTGATTGCACGAAACTACTCTGGACACTCGAAGTGGGTACCAGGTACTGTCCGTACACAACTAGGACCCCTGTCTTATGAAGTGGAGATTGAGCCTAACCTTATTTGGCGTCGACACACAGATCAACTCAAGGCTTGTAATGTTCCTGTCACCGACCATTCGCCAGTTTTCCACCCTGTGCCATCTCCGACCATAATCGAGAACCAAGGCGACCAAGTAGCTGACCCAAGTGAGCAGTCCGAGGCTATTTCAAGGGAAACAGTTGATCAGTCAGCCAATTCCGCAGCGGAATATTCAGTTAGCACCCCACCAAGCCAAGTTGAACTTGTTCCTGTTAAACGATACCCTACCAGGGTGCGAAAGCCTCCAGCTCGGTTGGACCTTTGAACATTGACTTTGCCTTTTTGAACGTTGAACATGGCAAATTGAACATTGAGTTAGTTTCGGACCTTAGGGGGTGTGAAAGACTGGCCTAAGGGGGGAGGAGTTGTAGTGTATTTGGCCAGCAGTTGACATTAGTGAGCATGCGCACTTATGCGTGTTTCTGTAACCATGTGCTTCGATTCGCATTAAAATCGAATACATGACACAATTCATCAATGTAATCTCGAGAGGCGCGCTTCACTTGAATTGGATTGACTGTAACATAATTTAGTTTGTTAGTTGGTACCAACTATGACTGTAATTAGTGTACCCAGAAGCATATCACCTAGTCTAGGTGATATGCTTCTGATATACCTTAACACTATTCATCTGATTTGCCATAAATTAAATAACATAGATAAGACTATCAAAATAATTGCCTAAAAAAAGAGCAGTTAAAGAGTTTGACTTGTTTCCTTGGATCCGCTGAAGAAACATTTTAAACTCTTGACACAGCAAAACTGATGTTATGCCGTATTTATTATATGGTTACAATAGTACGCGCGCTCTGATTGGCTGCTGAGCGGGAAAGATTTTCTTGTAATGACCGGGCGTTATGAAAATTTTTCTGGGTATTTGAATAGAACAATGACCGTACACCATTTCCCGTAATGAATTTTATTTTGAAAAGCAATTAGTTTTACACAGACGGTGTTTATGATTTTAGTTCACTCGTATTCATAACGTCCAAGCCTTAAGTCATCTTCATTTACGGTTTGCTTTCGTTCAAAGTTTTTATAAATTAAATATGCACTTGTGTCATCCACTTTAACAAGGTGAAGTAAATACTTCAGGCAGGAGTCCTCCAGATAATCCTCTAATTTCTTATGTATTTGTTCTTCAATCGCTGACCACAGTTTATCAACTTTTAGATGTTTTTTTTTGGCTTCCTCATAGTGACAGATCACTAGTTCTTCCTGTTCCTTCATCATACAATCCTGATGCATCTGACTGAGTTCATCCATGCCAGATATGTCCAGGATTGAACACTACCGAGATTCAAATTCCTTGTGATAAGCATCACAAAGTGTCCTCATTGTTAAAAGTCACCAAAACACTCACAATTCCGTCAAATATGAAGTATTGTGAAAATGTCAAATAACTCTACCAGATATGAAGTACTAATCAAACAATACTTGTGTTCAATCATGGACATAAGTGTTGTATTATGTCTGCAATTTCAGTCCTTAGAAGTAGTGCTTGTATTTCAATTTCATCCACTAGCAGATTTCTTCCTTGATATCTACCATTCATGATATCTATCATTCATGACTTCTTGTGCTAGTTGTTCAAGATAACATACCTTTGACGTTCCAACGTAATTATAATAAGAATATCACGTGACTTCTGTTGCTAAAAATAATTCTATTACATCATTCTACCTATTTTTAGATTATGACGTAACACTTCCAATGACACCCTCCACATTACCCCTCCATCCCAATGATGTTCCTATTCTATATTTAGATTATGATGTCACCATTTTTGATGACGTCACCCCTTAGGTATGTGACGTCACTATGTCCCTCTGTCCCCTCCGCAGAACTCTCTTTTTTATACTACTGTCGATATACCGCAGAGCTCCCGCACATGAAGAGCTTACATTAGCTTTGATTGGGCTGCAAGGAACGGGAATTAAAATGATCTAAGACGTCTCTGCTACCGAATGCTTAAAGTTAGAGTTTCAACAGTATTAGAATCGATGATAATCGATCATGTTACTTGTGAGATGGTCTACCAAGTAAGTTATTTAGTCCCGTGCAAAGAATAAAATGAACAGTATATCAATGAGATCACTATGGACTACAAATTGAAAGAGTGAATGAATACCACAATGCAACCCACAGACCTGACGTCGGTTCAAGACACTTGCGATGAAAGCCGTTTTTGAATGTTCTCAACTCTCTTTCATGTGTCCTTCCGGGATACCAAAGAAGCTGCTTCCTGGAATTAGGTCAACTATGTTCTTAGCAATTAATCAAAATTTTGAAGACATTCAAATTGTGGCCCAGCAACTGAACAAACCAGCGCGAAGTCATATCCAAATTGTCATCTACACCCCTCCCCCCACGAAATGAATTTCCTTCTGATATTGCAAAACAATGAGCATCCCGCACCAGTTAGTGTACAAATGTTAAATAGTAAAAACAGCAATGTAATGGTGCATCAAACTGTATTTTACCTTCTGGAACAGAACGATCCGATGATAGTACTCAACCAAGAAATAACTCGTAATTAGCATCAAAAAGTTGAATTAACATTTCCTTGGTTCATATATAAAGATGCAATTTTGCCTTGTCATGCCGTGAGCTTGTCAAGTCAAAGGTGTCTTGAGTGATTCCATTTATAAGTTATTCATAAGTTTATTATATGTTGGGTGTGCATGTACGAAAGCTTTGCCTCCGGGCTCACAGCTATCACCTTAAAGAAATCTCGAGCTTATAATCCCATTATTATAAGCCGTGGACAAATGGACTCGCAAGTAGAGACGGAAGTTGAACACTAGCGACTCAATTTGAAAAAAGCCTTCCGCGAGCTTGCGTTGACTTGCGAAGAAATGCGCTCACTTTGGTCCAGAAGTAATTGCATTCAAGTCAACGCAAGTTTTTCACCGTTTCGTCACTAAGCCCAAGTCAATGCAATTTGACTGACGTTCATTCGTTGTTATTGCAACCTATCAGCCCAGAAAGCACGGGATATATCTGCCTTGAAACGATTTTTTCAATTCCGTGTGCTTTCGAGGAAACTTGCCTATCCGTTTGCTTGATCGTTAGGCCAGGTAAGTTAAATAGAAGTACGCCTTTTTAGCGCGCGCTTTCTTGCTCGAGCTCTTCTCTAAATAACTGCCCTGCTTATAGAAAATGAGTTCATAAAATATCACGAAAATGGGTAAGTGTCTTTTTCGCCTCAGAAAAATGTCACATGACGTAGAAACCCTTAGCGTAACCCTGGAATAACCAAAAGGTGAGCCAGCAAAAGTCACGGTGGCCACTCTCTCCGCGGGTGTTTAGAAATCGTTAAAGAACTTGAATGCATGAATAAAATCAAAGCAAAACCAAGATATTTTCTGGTTTTAGGTTTCTTTTTTGTTCAGAGCTCTGAGGACGAGGTTGCACTCTGATTGGCTCTAAGCTGAACTGGCTTTGAGCATGTCCGCATGCAAGTTATACCTGACTCTCTCTTCTCGCGATTGAATTCAAGAGCTGAAAATAGAGAGTTCGGGGACTGCAGGACTACGTTGCTCGCGGAAACTGGAAGAATTATGATTAGTATAGGTAATCATACGGTTTCGAGTTCAATTTGAAATTAATTTGCACGAGTGAGTTTTTCAAAAAGTTGAAATTGCACGAGCCGCTTCGGCGAGTGCAATTTCAGCTTTTTGAAAAACTCACAAGTGCAAATTAATTCCAAATTGAACGAGAAAAACCGTATGATTACTTATTAATAATATAAACATGAAAAAATTTGCGTGAAGGATGTTTTGAACTTCACGAACTCTGAACTCACCTCCCAGTTTTGTACGCGCGGGCACGGCGGAAAAACCGCTGATTGGCTTAAAAATCCGTTTGTGCTCAGAGCGCTTTCCGCTGACAATTTGCGGGAGCCAGTTTTTGTAAACGGGGGCATCGAACAGTAAGGATTATTTTGGATTTTTGCCCAGATGGAACTTCTACCTGTCGTAGAGAATGAGGATTAAGCAATAGTCAGCATGTTTTAAATGTTAGCCTGGTTTTGTCGCTTTCTTCGAGTGTTATTCCTTGTTATTATTTCTTTTGTCCGTCGGTGTCGTGTTCATTCCGTGCCAAGCTGAAGCATTTGCTTTGTTTATTTACAATACTCTTCTGCTGCAGATTTTGGTGTACAGATGAGTTAACACAATGAACACAGCATAATTGAAAGGTAAGCCAAGTTTTCTTTTCGTCTCGTAAATGGTTGATCTTTGTAAGTGGCACAATTTTCTAATTCGCGTGCGTGTGGCTTCCGTAACTTTTTGGCTCGAGGAGTCTAAATGTTTAAAGATGATTTCCAGTCCGTACTGCGCAGTCTCAGTACCCTCATGTTTATAAACATTATAACGGCTCACTCAATGGAATGTGAATCGATGTTATTCATTAAAAACCACATACCTTGTCTTTGAGGCCTTTCAAATTATTTTTCCAACAGTTTCATTGAGTTTTACAGCTGCAAAGTTGTTTCATCAAGTGATATGAGAAAGAACAAAGCATTAAGCTTTGACCGCTTCGCATCCATAATGGCGGTTGCTTTTAAACTTCGAATTTACTTCATGTAAGTAGTTGCGAAATGTTTACATCTCGTGACGTCTTACATGAAACAAAACAAAAAACGTAAACAAACTCTCGAGAGTGCGCAGTACGGACTGGAAATCAGCTTTAAAAGTTGAAGATTTTGTTCGCTATCGTTTGAATTACCCGTCATATCTTGACTTGCCCCAGGAAAGAGACCCATTTGGCTTTTGTTCGCCATGTTCATATAAAAATAATAAGCGTCGAAAGCCGTTGACACTGTACTGTAAATGAGCTTGAGATTTTAGATTAAGAATACAATGCTTACATGCATGCAGTGAATGTTTTATAAGCCCAGCCAACTTATGTTCGGCCTGGATATCAGCATACTATTCAAGGTGACACATTCCTTTCTGCGTTTGGATATATCTTCTAGCTTGTGTTGTCTAAATTTATACATTTCAGTGGTACAAGAATCTGATATGACAAATGCACACTAGGTTTTTTGGTTGTTAGGTATTGAAGTGGACTAATTGCATGGTTTTGAAAGAGTCTCTAACTTATCTTGTGAATTTTTTGGACCTGAAAACAGATATTTTTGAGGTTTAATTACAGTCTGATGATGATGAGTTAATAATTAAACTTCCCAATTACAAACCTAGCAAAATGACTGAGGTATTCACTAGGAGATTGGGGGTCTCCTTCAGATGGTTGAAAGAAGTTGTATAGTGTTCAGTGCCCTACACAGTATTGTATAGTGTATAAACAAGGAAGATACTAAGTTAATGACATTTCTTCTTGCAATGTAATTAGTATTCAAAGGGTGAAGCCAAAATAAAGCTTAATTTAATTTTACATTTTTTCCTCTCTTTTTACACACTTAGACCTCAACACTCTCCTCCTTCCTTTTAACGACTTGGTTCTCTCGCTGGAGACATTGTGACGTGACCATTTACATCAACTTGAAGAAGTTTTTTTTCATGGATGAAATGAGTGCCATCTTCTTTGGAGAGGATACTAAATGATATGTCCCATTTCATAAAAAATTTCAAATCAGACAGATTAAATAATATTTACCTAATTAGGGTACGGAATGTATGGAACAAGTATTTCAGGATTCCCCAGTGATAAATAAAAGAAAATGTTTGAAGACAGAAAAATTATACTACCAAGTCATGTAGCCTTGGTTTACAGTGTACATCTTTGGTATTTGACATTCATGTTAATGTCAATTGGTACTTGCCCTGGGATTATCATGTACTTGTAAATTTTCAAGAAGTCAAATCCCAACCAAGTTGTGTACCAAACTATAGGTCATGTGAGACTAGTCAGCCAGATTTGACTTCTTGAAAATTTATAAGTACATCATAATCCCAGGGGGAGGGGGTACTTAACAAAGTTTAATGCAGGGAGGATCTGCCCTGAGGTCCAGTCCCCTACCCTGTTATATACCATTTTGCCAGAAAAGGTACCCCTTGTATATACCTTTTATTGAAAAAAGGTACCCCTTTCACATAGCCATGTGCAACTCCATCTTATGAATAAATTGCTGAGAATTGTCATTTTCATGTTGTGCTTAATAGATAAACTGATACAGCCATGAGGTGCATCTATTCGAAATATTTTGATTAAAGGCCCTTTTAAATACCTAAGTGACCAATTTCCCTACCCTTTTATATACCTGAAGCCTGAAAAAGGTACCCCTTTCAGGCATAGCCTCCCCATACAGGCCATTATAGGGAGTACTCCACCCCCGATCATAATATTTGGTGTGGAAGTTTATGCGATATTTCATAATTATTCTTTGAAATCGAGGTGAATATTGCCTGTGATTCCCTGACATTGACAAGTTCTTAGTATATACTAATAATACACACTAAGTGATCGCAACAACAGTTGAAAAGGACTGTTAAAAGCTAATTTAATTGACCTCTCAATTTTTCATGCATGGAAAATGTGCAAGTGGCATGAAGTATGTGTGCAATTGTTTACAGAATCTTCTAACTTGGCATGTAATTTCCACTTTTTTCTACCAGTAGGTTGTGAATAATTTTACATAGGTTTTTAAAATACGGCTAATGGGTTAATGTTCAAAAAAATGAAATTCAGTGCAATATTCAAATAATTTATTCATTAAATAAATGTAACTTTGAGGGGTATGCTTCACTTGGTTTGACTGTAACTGTGTAGATAGTCTGTATACATAGTCTTTCATAATAAGTTGTGGCTTCTATATTAAATTGTTAATGCCTGATGTATTAACTGTGTTTTTAAATAAAGATGAGAATGATGATGTTAGAGAATTCAGTCTTTTTGTTTGGGTATGGAAGAGGTTAACTATAGCTTTTACAGGTAGTTACTTTGGAATTGCATATCTGTAAACTGTATTTCAATCAGATAAAAATTTTGTTGAGACATCATTGTCTGATCTGAATAATTTACCAAAAAGTGAATTGTGGTGTCTGGTCAGAAATTCTGAGGAGTGGGGGAGAGGGCGGATTCTAAACTTAAATTTTAAAAAGGAAAGTATGAAAGTGAACTGGCAGTTTCAATGGGGTGTTTGGAGAGACATTTGTTGATAGAGATTTGAATGTCTTCTGTATCTGCTATGGCCTTTTTTATTACAGGAGTGGGTTATCAAGCCTCAGCCAAACCCCAATCTGGAGGGCGAGGTGATCACAATTTGTCTGGTTCCTAACCTTCAACCTAACAGAAGTACAAGTCTCCAGCTGACATAGCTCATATTGTCGTGGGTACAAAAACCATTCCTCCACAATAAGGTGGTGACCCCTTAGGATGGTTGGAAGTCCGGAGAAGTAAAAAAATATTAGGTGGCAGGTTCTGCAATGGAATGGATTTTATCTGACACAAATACATGAAAAAGGTAGAATTTTGCTGCAGTGTAGGCTAGTGAACCTCCTTGAAAGTATCTAGGACAGATGACATACAGTATTTGCTTGGAACAAGACTTAACTTACTATTTGGAGAGGAGGGATGGTGCAGTTTTCATGTGTTTTCTCACAATGGTGCATTTTGCAAAAAAAGCATATTTTCCAATGTGGTCAGTGTAAGATGCAGACTTTGGATTGCAGTCCAAGTGTTATAATGCAGACTGAGGGTAAAATGCCAACTGAAGTGCTACTGGATGCTAGCAGTAAACAGACCAACCTTATTAAGGCTACAAGAAGTGAGAGTCTGCACCCTGATTAGCCTGAATAGCTCTAGGGTTAGATTGAATATCACTCGGATTAGCTGGGAAGGATCCAGGGGGTTCGGCTGGTTCATTTGAACTCCCTAAATTAAAAAAAAAATAACATACTAACTTGGCCTCAGAATGACAGAAATCTAACTTTCAAGGACCACAATGTCAAAAAATTTCCAGGGGAGACCGCCTCTCAAAACCCCTTCATTGTATCCACCCAAGGGTTAGCCTGAATATATTCTCCTGTTTAGCTCTCGATAAAAGACGAGTCAGTTACGTATACCTTACCCTACGTCTAAAGTGCTCGGTCTGCGTTTTATACTGACCGAATTTCGATTTACCTACAAGCCTTCACATAAAGGAATGTTTCCACAGTAAGTGGAACAAGAAACCCTTTTGGCAGATTGCTTTTTTCGTTAACACAATAGACAAATATTTGCAATAACGAAGCGCACAGCTGCGGGTAAAGCTGCGTAGCCAAGGAACAAGAATCGTGGTATGCGAAGTAGTACAGTCTTACAATATCACACATGCAAAATATACAAAAAGCAATTTATTTTATCCTTCCAGCTGTATATTACATGTACAATACAACTTTCTACAATGCCACATTAAACCTCAATAAGCAAATTACAAGTTTTCAGCGCTAGCTCATGGCAGTACTGAAGTGGCAAAACAAGGCACGAATGAATAGCACACAAGCGAAAAACACAACAAAATTAGGCATTTGTGTGCACTACTTACGAATTCGTCCTCCACTTTTCGTTCCTCAGCCCACAAAACAGAAGTGCATGAACAAATAGCATTTAAAAATTTTCATCAGCACGGAAAAAAAGTCATATTTTATATGTTTTGTAAAATTTAACAAGCTACAAAAATTTGCGGTTCAAAACCTTAAAGAACTTAACACGACCTTAAAAAAAGGAAAAACGGTACCTCGGGTAACTTTGGAAAAGCTGAAAGTTTCGTCTCGGTAGAACTGTTGTTATCGCCTCAGGAAACTCAAAACACCGTTTCGATCCTTTCGTTGACTGTCAAAACATCTGCATAGGTGATTGCCCAGACTAGCCGAGTTGTAGCAAGTTAGATGTTGCCAAGAGCCATGACACTGACGTGTTCGTTTTTCATTCGTTGTCCGCCATTTTGAAAATAGAAAGGCGGGAAGACAAACCGAAATCTACTGCGCATGAGCAGCGGTTTTTCCGCCGTGCCGTACGCGCGCAGTTTCGCGCGCTTAATCTCAGGTGATCATAATTAGCCAATCATGGCCAAGAATGTGCTCGCGCGTGCATTTGAACTTCGCTGTCGTAATTTTCCAGATTTTCATCTTTGCAGAGTCTTTGCAGTCCTTGCAGTGTTCTCTTTCGGAGTTTGAGATTTTAGGTCAGCCTTGCTGCTGTTTTTGGAGATTTGAGTCTAGTTTCTTCGCCGCTTTTAGGCTTTATGATTCGCCGTTTATTGTATGTTCCGTAATTACGTGGTAAGTTTATTAAATAGTTTGTAAATTTGGAGTCTGAGCCTACAACTCGCTGAATACAATTCCCAACAGAGGAAGTGCCGATAGATCTTTCTTGAAGCCATTTTTTTGTCATTCGAAGCTTCTGCACAAACTTTTCATCATAATTTTACGTGATATCATTGTCTTAGAAAATTTCCTTTTGTCTTTCAGCAATCATAATCTAGAATTACGATGTGTAATTTGCACTGGTGTTACACTTTTTGCACCGGTGTTACACTTTTTGCACTGGTGTTACACTTGAACTGCACTGCTCTCAGCCAATCAGAATCGAGTAATTTTTTCATGTATATTATTATAGAAAGAAACGAACCGAATTTGGTTTCAGAGCGGAAGCTAAGATCACCTCAGAACTCGAGAGCGGGATTGCTTCAAGTTTTAGCAGTGCAACTAGTTAACTGTAGGAATCTAACCAACAATCAGTTTTCGACTCACGTGCAGGAAGACTAAATTAAAAGCTTTGACAGTTATTCAAAAATCCCGACCCTTTCTCTTAATAACACGATAGCTTTCGATTTTAGGGGTGCAACTGAATGCGTTATATCGTTGCCATGGTAACAGGTTTTCTGGAAAAAATATGATGTAATGATTCTATGACGTTTCATTTATGTCTGTGGTAAATTTCACACTGATACGATAAACCAAACTGTAATTGGAAAAGAATTTGTAAAACTAGTCTGGGGAAAATGAAAACTATTTCGAGCCACCTTTTAAATCATCTTTTCGCTAAGTCAACAAATCCTTTGACAGTTATTCAAAAATCCCATCTGATCCGCTCTTTTAGCTGACACATGACAAAAAGGAGAAAAGATTGCTTTTTTTTCCTTTTAGTTTTTTAAACAAATGCAATTGAGTATCAGCGAAAATGCAAATCAGAAAAGATTTTAAGTTATTTGTACAAAGCATACCCAACGTGGTAGGGTCACATCCGATGTGAAGGTTAAAGAGAGAAAAACTCTGAAATCGCCGTGAATTTATTTGGACATCATTTCGGCTAGTGTTTCCAGAGTCCTGATTAAAAGTATTATTAAAAAAAACACGTAATCAGTTCCGTAATGCGAAGTTCAACCCTACACTGCCTCTTTGTGCAATTTCCTCCTTGCTGCCTTAACAGATTAGAGTTACGTTCATGATTCTAAATCTTCTTAGCCTAGCTCATCTGGATTCACCCATCATTGAATAATTCTGTTTAAAATCTTGGAAGCTTTGAATCAACGAATTCAACCAGCACGGAAGGATTTTTGCTGATTAGATTTTGAAAACAAAAGTAAATAAATAAAAATAATATTAAAATTAGCGTAATGATGTTGAATCTTCCAATTCCATCTTCCTTTAGTCTCGTTTCATAACTTGCGCCAATCACTTTTCTACAAATATCAGTAACCTTGAAGGTTGATTTAAGATTGAAGTAAGTCGATCGCAGTTTTTCTTTCCGCTCTTCGTCCTTTCAAGCAATATTTCTCAAAAAGCCACCATTTATGGTTGTTGTACTCTTAGCTTGGTGATGAATAAATGTTTTATTAAGTCTTTCACGATTTCTCTTATCTCGCGATATCGCCAGCAGTATATGATGGGGTTTAATGAAGAATTCAGGAGAACGAGGAATCCAGAGACGTGATTAGCAACCAAAAATGATAATCGAAGACTATCTGCTCTCAGCAGAAAAATGCAGCACAAATTGGGAAGAAAACAAGCAAGGAAAACGATGTAGACAAGCAAAGCATTTATGGTCGTCTTCGTTTCTTGAAGTATCCTCGTGGTGTGATTGTTTTGCAGAGGAGATTGGCTTGCTATTTGATTCCGGTGATATCTCACAACTTTAAAAATACCGACATAACCCACAGATGTGACAAGAAGGCCGAAAAATTCAAAAACTAACAACCACCATGTTATTTTGATCAGGAAGCGAAGTGAATGTAGAGGAGGCAGCGACAACGCTTGTCAGCCACAGAGACACCAATGCAATAGCAACACGTTTGGAGGTAACAAGCTCTTGATATCGGAGATGAAGAAACACGGCCAGAACTCTGTCTACAGCAATAAACACGATGGTCAAGAATGATGCGCAGGTCAAAAGGTATATCGCAAAATAACACACAGTTAAAATCCTTGGACATAAGAAGTCAAAGTTAAGGTTTCCATTAGCGGCCATTTTCAACATCACTGCGACGATGATGCCAAACATTAGCTGTGCAAACAATCCCACAGCAAAATCAGAGACAGCAAGACTCAGGAACAGCTTCTTTAGAGTAGCTGATATTGACGAAGCTTTACAAAGGGAGCGAATAATTACAAGATTTCCCAGAGTGGCAACGAGAGAAAATGCCAAGTTTAAAACGCAAAAACTCAACATTAGAGCACCTTGATGATGAACTAGTTTTGCATTTTCGGCCAATTTCTGACTACATAGTGGGTGATCCATGGAGTCCTCCAGCATATAGCTTTTTTATTAATTCAAACTTCTGGAAACGCCTGCAGCGAGCATACACCTATACATACAACATAATTACCATCTGATTAAGTCACAAACTCTATTTAAAACTTTGAACAGCTTTATTTGGTATATATTACGCATGAAGTATTGGTCTGTTTTAATAATTATGTTTTCGTATGAACAAAGGTAGTTTTTTTTTACAATTAAATAATCTGGAGAAAATGGGAGTTTCGTGTCTAACAATCAAGATTCGATGAAAAGTAAAAAAAAAGTTTCACTGTTAACCTCAGCAAGATATAGCTTTATTTGTTTTTTTACAATGTGGGATTTTCGAAGATGTAAAACGATAGTAACGAGCTCGAGGCAGAACGGTCATACTGATAAATTATAAGATAAATAAAATAGGATCTCCCTGTCTCCATAAAATAAATAGCAATTAATGAAAATCAAACTACATCAACAGAACAATGATTGATTTTTTTCTTCCACTGGCAGGTGGGAGAGAAAACTAAATTTATGTTATTTGAAGTAGGCAGCACCAACTAAGCTTCAACGTTAAATCTTTCCCTAAACTGTAAACTGTTCAGAATGAACTGCATTGTGATATGCATATATTTTATCAGAACGGGTTCAAAAGAAGTACGAAGAAAAAAGAGTAAAGTTAGAAAGTGCGGTTTTCCTTTAGAGCTTAAACAACAACAGCAATCCTGCAGCCTTACTTTTGAATGTTTTAATAAAGTATCTAGACAATGTAGGGACTTCCTTGGTATAACAATGCTCTCTACAGGCATGACGTAGGTATGCCTAAGCTGTAATCAGCCTTTTTCGATCGACTTCCTGTCTTGATTTCGCTGTTGTGCAATTTCGCCGGGTTTCTCATTAAAAAAGAGATTGCTCATGGAGATTTGAAAGGCCTTTGATTGAGTTGCTCCTCTCTAGTAAAGCAACAATGGCTTGTATATGAACTTAAATGTAAATCGTGCGATGCGAAATTTAAATGTTACAGGATGACCTACGCATCTAGGTGCGCAGATACTCCGTGATCAGTAAACACCTCAGTCACGTCATTTTGATTTATTTTTTTCATTTATATAGCTACATCTAAACTGAGGGAAACCTGAACATATTTATAAAACTAGGGCAGAAAAACACCCAAGAGATAAAAAGAAGTCATAAATGAACTAGGATGGTCAAGAATGGAGAATACTAACAAGGATTAAGTGGCAGTCTCTCTAAAAGCGGTCCACTGCATTTCGGGTCGGAAAAAAGTTTTCCCTCAAACTTTTCTCAGTGAACTATCTTGGGTCATAAGTAAATCCAAACACTTTAGTTTTTGCAAATACGTCAAAATAATTTTTTTAGAGCTCAAAATAATCATAGCCTGAAAACGCATAAATTTGAGTGTTGCAAGGACAGAAAATTGCCCAAATTGAGAAGCTCGCTGCTCAAAGACCACCAAACGCAACAAAAAAATGTTATGATCCCTACATCAAGTAATCCTTCAAAGGTAAGAAATGCACGTTACTTTTGATATATTTTGTTTTGAAGGATCCTGAAAATTTATCTGTTACCACCCGTTATATCACTTTCTGAAAACCTGCGAAAATAGCTTGTCTTCGCTGCCGTTTATTTCCCAAGTCCAGACCCGGCCGCTCAAAACTCCAACTGAATTCTGCTAAGCAAAGGTTAGGAAGCATAGAAATGTAAAAATACCTTGCGCTTTTTGTCCTCCTTTCTGACAGCGACTTCGAACTTTCTGAGCGTTTGTATGAATATGCAAATTTGTTTGTCACGCAAGTTCACATTCAAAACTCTTTAACTGATTGTTAGATTTCACATACAGTCTAAAACAAAAACGATCACCCACAGATACAAATTATTAACGGCATAAGTGGCTTAAAGTGGTGTCTTATTTGTTCCCCTGTGCTTTCCCAAGGAAATGACTCTGGAGATTTCGGATTTAGTAGGTTAACCCGGGCTTTTAGGATACATGCTGTATTTCACCTTAGCAAACTCATGCTGGTGTGAAGTGAATGTATTCAGAAATAAGCCTCATCTTGATTAAAAAGTTCGGTGGACAATGTGATATCCGTTATGGTTACCTTGCCTATGTAAATGATTGTCACATGACAGAAAATTGGATCCTCCAAACTTGTGACTTCATACAAAATATGTTATATGTTATGTTATCATCATATTGTTTTAGGTCATCTCTTAAAAAAGCGATCGAAACGGATTTTTACGACAGCTAAGAGCCATTAGCGTCATTTGGTCAGGTTTTATCCGGCTGTAACGTATTATAAGCAGTCTTAGAGATAATAGGGGCACTGCTCCATAGAGAAAAGGTTAAATCAGCTGCCCCTGAAAAGGATCTGCGGTCACATATATGGCTGTTAGGTCAGGACACCCTCATCAGACCAGAACTCATCTTCGATTCATCCTTGTGTCGACCCCGTTTTGATCTTCCTGATTCCCGCTATTCTGGATTATGCGGTAAAACATCTGGGATTCATCTGAGTGACTTGGTTCAAAAAACGTGCGTTACTAAATAAAGTACTTATATAGTGGAGGAACGATTGACTCATGGTTAGTGCGCTCATCCCCGGATCAAAGCGATCCGGGTTCGAGCCCTGGACCTTGCCTCTCGAAGGTCCCGCAAAGTTTTCGCACCGAAAAGCCGTGGCATAATCTCAAACCTTACAGAGATGTTTTATTTACATACTCTTAGTATAACCAGAAGTTCCTTTCATACATCATTTTTCAGGAGTATACACCGCTCTGTTTTTAGATACAGATTTACAAAAAATGGCTTTACCGACCCGAAAAGATTGCGGGGCTTTCGAGAAAAGTGCCCCTGGTCGGGGACCCTGTGTTGTGTTCTTGAGCTAGGCGCTTTACTCTCACAGTGCCGCTTTCCACCCAGGTCTTAGTCCAGTCCCTGAACTCTCCTTTCTTCCCGCCCCATATAGGGGTTGAACCCGCGCGAGCGAAAGAAGAGTCCAGGATAACTTGCATGCGCATGCTCAGAACGAACCAATCAAAAAGTACTAGGTCCCGAACACCGGGCTCGCGTCAATGTGTCGCGCAATGCTTTTTTCAGCTCGCGCTCTGAAAGAAAACATTTTCTTTGACGTTGGTATTGTCGTAAAAACATAAAAACGTGGTCTGTACTCTTATCGACAACGAGTACGCATCATTACTCTTTTCCCAAACATTTTTTACGTATTGTTTCTATATGCTGAGTGATTTTGCAAAAGTTTTTGAAAGGAAAGTCTGACGCGTACAAGTAGCTCATTTGCATAATGCAGCGCGTGCACTTTCAAGCCCGAGTCGGTGTTTTCAATTGTCAACAAATCTTGGCAAAAATTTCTTTCGTTATCTTTGATATTGTGATAAAATAACAAATCGAATGTGGTTTAGCGTGGCACTGGTGAAATTGCATGATTTGGGATTAATTGACATGTTTTTAATCAATCTGAATGCAGAAATTGTTGCTTGTATATTATCATTCAGAGAATTAATTACGCCACGAGCCAAATCTGGAAATTACTTCCAAATATGGTTTTTCCCCCGATTTGGGGGGAAAAAATCGCGGCGTTCTGAGCATGCGCATGCAAGTTATCCTGGACTCTTCTTTCGCCCGCGCGGGTTCAGCTCCTATATGGGGCGGGAAGAAAGGAGAGTTCAGGGACTGGACTACCCAGGTCTATAAATGGGAACTGGTGAATTGTTGGGGAAACCAAAAAAAATTGCGGGGGAGTGACTTGCGATGGACTAGCATCCCGTCCGGGGGGGAGTAGAAATACTCCTAGCCGCTTCATGCTACAAAAACCGGGATAAGCTCCTGCAGCTACGAGCCCGTCTGGCTCCAAGGCTTCATTTTTATTTAAGCCAAACAATGTAAATCATGTCGATGCTCATTTCGAAGTGTTTTCCAAGTGCATCGCAATGACTGAAGAGCAACCAAGGTTTTAGTGTTAGATCATAAGTATTGTTAATGCGAATACACACTGTTCAAGTTTTCAAGTCTTAACATCGGCTGAATAGTAAGTTTCATTTTACAATCATCGATAGAAATGCAAAGAAGGAATCAAAAAGCTAAAACGTTTTGTAAACTGACCGGTCTATATAAACAGGACTAAGTCAGTAACAGACCGAGACTAAATTTGCAAATATTCTGGCTACGTTTTCCTGACTTTTCCACAAGGCGCCGGGAGATCTTCTGCTGATAATTCAGCAATGCTAGCTATTTAAACCGTTTCTAAGTTTTTTTTTTTGCCGAATCCCTGCATCTTAACGTGGCATGGAATGAATGGCCCGATTTATTCTAGAGACGGATCATCCGTCTAGGACGAGCTTGGGCAAAGAATGATAGCTCGTCTGATAATCCGTCTGTGTCAGATAAATACGGGCAAGCAGACGGATCATCCATCCAGACGAGCTATCGCGATAGTCCGTCTTGTCAGACGAATCATCGTGGATAACTCGTCAAGACGGATGATCCGTCGCTGTGTATAAATAGTGCGGGAAGAAGACGAACTATCCACGAAAACTACACCTCGTTACAAGAATCCAGCTGCTGTTTTCAATAAGCTATAAACATGGTATAAACACGGGACGAGTCACACGACACACCGAAAGTTCGTCTCATAGTCCTTCCCGTATTTATACTAGACGGATGATCCTTCTCGACAGATGATCCGTCTCCAGTATAAATCGGGCCAATGAGAACTATCTAAGCTAGCGTGACAACCCAATTTGCATAATTTAGCGTGAGAATCGCACTAAAGCCCAGAAAGTTCGAAGTCGCTGTGAGAAAGGAAGACAAAAAGCGCAAGGCATTTTTACATTTCGATGCTTCCTAACCTTAGCTTAGCAGAATTCAGTTGGAGTTTTGAGCGGCCGGGTCTGGACTTGGGAAATAAACGGCAGCGAAGACAAGCTATTTTCGCAGGTTTTCAGAAAGTGATATAACGGGTGGTAACAGATCAATTTTCAGGATCTCTCAAAACAAGATATATCAAAAGTAACGTGCATTTCTTTCCTTTGAAGGATTACTTGATGTAGGGATCATAACATTTTTTTGTTGCGTTTGGTGGTCTTTGAGCAGCGAGCTTCTCAATTTGGGCAATTTTCTGTCCTTGCAAGACTCAAATTTATGCGTTTTCAGGCTGTGATTGTTTTGAGCTCTAAAAAAATTATTTTGACGTATTTGCAAAAACTAAAGTGTTTGGATTTACTTATGACCCAAGATAGTTCACTGAGAAAAGTTTGAGGGAAAACTTTTTTCCGACCCGAAATGCAGTGGACCGCTTTTAGAGAGACTGCCACTTAAAAACGAACTTTAAAAATTTAGGCCGGTTAAACATTTTAAGATGCGAAACCGTGACGTAGCCCCTCTAAGGGGCATATACTTCATGTTAACTTCCCATTTAATCTTCCTATACATATTTCCATGGGCATGAGTGATACAGAAATACCATATAATATTGAATGAATGAAATGCCGTTGAAAGTATATACAACTGAGTGCCCTCAGATTATGAGATTCTCCTAATTAGGAAAAACAGACTCACTTAAACACTGAAATAGATTTCATCCCAGCACTGTTTAGTTTTCCTCACCTCATTTTATTCTAATGTATTTTCATACATTCATTTCTTTTTATAATACAGATACGACCCTTAGCACGCGTGAACCATGCGCACATCCGATTCTTTTAGTAGGACTGGAATCAGACATGAAAACGAGTTATTCTATGCCTTCACACTAAGATCAGTTATCAGTTATAGCTCTTCAACTTATGGCTATATTCTGGTTCTGTCTTAGGGGTGGCGAATGCTAAAATCCGAAACTCGCTGAGACGCCGAGACCCTTGTTTGCAAATCCGAGACCGAGACTTGAAACTTTTAACAAAATCCGAGCCAGAGACTTCGAAAACTGTTCGGTTTCGAAAACTGTTCGAGGCGAGACATGTGCTACACGATATTCCATTCCCCCCTATGTTTTCTTTATACATTTCGTCAATTTCTTATTTCGCTCCTAGATGGCTGTGTTTCCACTTGCGCTCATATTTTTAGCTATTTTTTTGCTTCGCGAAAAAGAAGTCCTTCATGGGAAACCTGGAATGTTACCTATCATTAGAGGTTACCATTTAACAAAAACAACGAGAGCAAAGCACACGCCGACTAATGAACATCAAGTACTACAAAGATCGGAGAGCACAAAACATCGAATTATTAAACAAGGTAAGCGGAAAGAACTCCATTTGCTTAAAATTTGTATTTTGATACTTCAAATATCAGCTATTACAAAAGATCGGACGATCCACGAGTCAAGAGTTCCAAAATTTTACGCCATGACAACTAATCTTCCACTCAAAAACCCGACTTGTTATGCCTAGATATTCGAAACACTGCTATCCAGGAGGGAGGGGGTGACTCTATTGTTTTCGAGTATCTGTCAGAGACCGACTCATCACTGCCAGTGTGACGTCACATAGCAACAAGTCGAAGCTTCTCTCGGCTTGCCCAGATTTGGCGTCGGGACTCCATTGAATTCAAACAACAAGACAGCTATTATTGCTCAATTATTCACTAATTTGGCACAGGTGTGCAAGCTTTGTAGTGGATGTCTGTGAGTACAACTGTTTGTTGTTTTGTGTGCGTTTTGGTTCCAAATTTTATTGAAAACAAATCGGGTCAAGTGGGGTTACCGCCATCTTGACTTCCGGTCAAGTAAAGGCCACCCAAAACGCACGCCTGCGGCTTGTGCTTTCTACATTTCCCTCGTTTTCGCAAATGCCTGCCGTGTTTTATCACAGTGTAATACACGGCTTAGGCTTCTTTATTTGTTTATGAAATACACGACTTAGGCTTCCTCATTTGCTTAAGTTTATGATGATATAGATTTTACACGTACGCGCAAAACAATATAACTCGATCACTTTTTCTATGTTTATACTCTTATAAAACATGGCTTTTTGACCAATCAGAACGCGCGCAAGGTCGTATCTGTATTATAAAAAGAAATGAATGTATGAAAATACATTAGAATAAAATGAGGTGAGGAAAACTAAACAGTGCTGGGATGAAATCTATTTCAGTGTTTAAGTGAGTCTGTTTTTCCTAATTAGGAGAATCTCATAATCTGAGGGCACTCAGTTGTATATACTTTCAACGGCATTTCATTCATTCAATATTATATGGTATTTCTGTATCACTCATGCCCATGGAAATATGTATAGGAAGATTAAATGGGAAGTTAACATGAAGTATATGCCCCTTAGAGGGGCTACGTCACGGTTTCGCATCTTAAAATGTTTAACCGGCCTAAATTTTTAAAGTTCGTTTTTAAGTGGCAGTCTCTCTAAAAGCGGTCCACTGCATTTCGGGTCGGAAAAAAGTTTTCCCTCAAACTTTTCTCAGTGAACTATCTTGGGTCATAAGTAAATCCAAACACTTTAGTTTTTGCAAATACGTCAAAATAATTTTTTTAGAGCTCAAAACAATCACAGCCTGAAAACGCATAAATTTGAGTCTTGCAAGGACAGAAAATTGCCCAAATTGAGAAGCTCGCTGCTCAAAGACCACCAAACGCAACAAAAAAATGTTATGATCCCTACATCAAGTAATCCTTCAAAGGAAAGAAATGCACGTTACTTTTGATATATCTTGTTTTGAGAGATCCTGAAAATTGATCTGTTACCACCCGTTATATCACTTTCTGAAAACCTGCGAAAATAGCTTGTCTTCGCTGCCGTTTATTTCCCAAGTCCAGACCCGGCCGCTCAAAACTCCAACTGAATTCTGCTAAGCTAAGGTTAGGAAGCATCGAAATGTAAAAATGCCTTGCGCTTTTTGTCTTCCTTTCTCACAGCGACTTCGAACTTTCTGGGCTTTAGTGCGATTCTCACGCTAAATTATGCAAATTGGGTTGTCACGCTAGCTTAGATAGTTCTCATTGGCCCGATTTATACTGGAGACGGATCATCTGTCGAGAAGGATCATCCGTCTAGTATAAATACGGGAAGGACTATGAGACGAACTTATCGGTGTGTCGTGTGACTCGTCCCGTGTTTATACCATGTTTATAGCTTATTGAAAACAGCAGCTGGATTCTTGTAACGAGGTGTAGTTTTCGTGGATAGTTCGTCTTCTTCCCGCACTATTTATACACAGCGACGGATCATCCGTCTTGACGAGTTATCCACGATGATTCGTCTGACAAGACGGACTATCGCGATAGCTCGTCTGGATGGATGATCCGTCTGCTTGCCCGTATTTACTGACACAGACGGATTATCAGACGAGCTATCATTCTTTGCCCAAGCTCGTCCTAGACGGATGATCCGTCTCTAGAATAAATCGGGCCATTCATTCCATGCCACGTTAAGATGCAGGGATTCGGCAAAAAAAAAAACTTAGAAACGGTTTAAATAGCTAGCATTGCTGAATTATCAGCAGAAGATCTCCCGGCGCCTTGTGGAAAAGTCAGGAAAACGTAGCCAGAATATTTGCAAATTTAGTCTCGGTCTGTTACTGACTTAGTCCTGTTTATATAGACCGGTCAGTTTACAAAACGTTTTAGCTTTTTGATTCCTTCTTTGCATTTCTATCGATGATTGTAAAATGAAACTTACTATTCAGCCGATGTTAAGACTTGAAAACTTGAACAGTGTGTATTCGCATTAACAATACTTATGATCTAACACTAAAACCTTGGTTGCTCTTCAGTCATTGCGATGCACTTGGAAAACACTTCGAAATGAGCATCGACATGATTTACATTGTTTGGCTTAAATAAAAATGAAGCCTTGGAGCCAGACGGGCTCGTAGCTGCAGGAGCTTATCCCGGTTTTTGTAGCATGAAGCGGCTAGGAGTATTTCTACTCCCCCCCGGACGGGATGCTAGTCCATCGCAAGTCACTCCCCCGCAATTTTTTTTGGTTTCCCCAACAATTCACCAGTTCCCATTTATAGACCTGGGTAGTCCAGTCCCTGAACTCTCCTTTCTTCCCGCCCCATATAGGAGCTGAACCCGCGCGGGCGAAAGAAGAGTCCAGGATAACTTGCATGCGCATGCTCAGAACGCCGCGCATTTTTTCCCCCCAAATCGGGGGAAAAACCATATTTGGAAGTAATTTCCAGATTTGGCTCGTGGCGTAATTAATTCTCTGAATGATAATATACAAGCAACAATTTCTGCATTCAGATTGATTAAAAACATGTCAATTAATCCCAAATCAGTGGAATTTCACCAGTGCCACGCTAAACCACATTCGATTTGTTATTTTATCACAATATCAAAGATAACGAAAGAAATTTTTGCCAAGATTTGTTGACAATTGAAAACACCGACTCGGGCTTGAAAGTGCACGCGCTGCATTATGCAAATGAGCTACTTGTACGCGTCAGACTTTCCTTTCAAAAACTTTTGCAAAATCACTCAGCATATAGAAACAATACGTAAAAAATGTTTGGGAAAAGAGTAATGATGCGTACTCGTTGTCGATAAGAGTACAGACCACGTTTTTATGTTTTTACGACAATACCAACGTCAAAGAAAATGTTTTCTTTCAGAGCGCGAGCTGAAAAAAGCATTGCGCGACACATTGACGCGAGCCCGGTGTTCGGGACCTAGTACTTTTTGATTGGTTCGTTCTGAGCATGCGCATGCAAGTTATCCTGGACTCTTATTTCGCTCGCGCGGGTTCAACCCCTATATGGGGCGGGAAGAAAGGAGAGTTCAGGGACTGGACTAAGACCTGGGTGGAAAGCGGCACTGTGAGAGTAAAGCGCCTAGCTCAAGAACACAACACAGGGTCCCCGACCAGGGGCACTTTTCTCGAAAGCCCCGCAATCTTTTCGGGTCGGTAAAGCCATTTTTTGTAAATCTGTATCTAAAAACAGAGCGGTGTATACTCCTGAAAAATGATGTATGAAAGGAACTTCTGGTTATACTAAGAGTATGTAAATAAAACATCTCTGTAAGGTTTGAGATTATGCCACGGCTTTTCGGTGCGAAAACTTTGCGGGACCTTCGAGAGGCAAGGTCCAGGGCTCGAACCCGGATCGCTTTGATCCGGGGATGAGCGCACTAACCATGAGTCAATCGTTCCTCCACTATATAAGTACTTTATTTAGTAACGCACGTTTTTTGAACCAAGTCACTCAGATGAATCCCAGATGTTTTACCGCATAATCCAGAATAGCGGGAATCAGGAAGATCAAAACGGGGTCGACACAAGGATGAATCGAAGATGAGTTCTGGTCTGATGAGGGTGTCCTGACCTAACAGCCATATATGTGACCGCAGATCCTTTTCAGGGGCAGCTGATTTAACCTTTTCTCTATGGAGCAGTGCCCCTATTATCTCTAAGACTGCTTATAATACGTTACAGCCGGATAAAACCGTGACCAAATGACGCTAATGGCTCTTAGCTGTCGTAAAAATCCGTTTCGATCGCTTTTTTAAGAGATGACCTAAAACAATATGATGATAACATAACATATAACATATTTTGTATGAAGTCACAAGTTTGGAGGATCCAATTTTCTGTCATGTGACAATCATTTACATAGGCAAGGTAACCATAACGGATATCACATTGTCCACCGAACTTTTTAATCAAGATGAGGCTTATTTCTGAATACATTCACTTCACACCAGCATGAGTTTGCTAAGGTGAAATACAGCATGTATCCTAAAAGCCCGGGTTAACCTACTAAATCCGAAATCTCCAGAGTCATTTCCTTGGGAAAGCACAGGGGAACAAATAAGACACCACTTTAAGCCACTTATGCCGTTAATAATTTGTATCTGTGGGTGATCGTTTTTGTTTTAGACTGTATGTGAAATCTAACAATCAGTTAAAGAGTTTTGAATGTGAACTTGCGTGACAAACAAATTTGCATATTCATACAAACGCTCAGAAAGTTCGAAGTCGCTGTCAGAAAGGAGGACAAAAAGCGCAAGGTATTTTTACATTTCTATGCTTCCTAACCTTTGCTTAGCAGAATTCAGTTGGAGTTTTGAGCGGCCGGGTCTGGACTTGGGAAATAAACGGCAGCGAAGACAAGCTATTTTCGCAGGTTTTCAGAAAGTGATATAACGGGTGGTAACAGATAAATTTTCAGGATCCCTCAAAACAAAATATATCAAAAGTAACGTGCATTTCTTACCTTTGAAGGATTACTTGATGTAGGGATCATAACATTTTTTTGTTGCGTTTGGTGGTCTTTGAGCAGCGAGCTTCTCAATTTGGGCAATTTTCTGTCCTTGCAACACTCAAATTTATGCGTTTTCAGGCTATGATTATTTTGAGCTCTAAAAAAATTATTTTGACGTATTTGCAAAAACTAAAGTGTTTGGATTTACTTATGACCCAAGATAGTTCACTGAGAAAAGTTTGAGGGAAAACTTTTTTCCGACCCGAAATGCAGTGGACCGCTTTTAGAGAGACTGCCACTTAATCCTTGTTAGTATTCTCCATTCTTGACCATCCTAGTTCATTTATGACTTCTTTTTATCTCTTGGGTGTTTTTCTGCCCTAGTTTTATAAATATGTTCAGGTTTCCCTCAGTTTAGATGTAGCTATATAAATGAAAAAAATAAATCAAAATGACGTGACTGAGGTGTTTACTGATCACGGAGTATCTGCGCACCTAGATGCGTAGGTCATCCTGTAACATTTAAATTTCGCATCGCACGATTTACATTTAAGTTCATATACAAGCCATTGTTGCTTTACTAGAGAGGAGCAACTCAATCAAAGGCCTTTCAAATCTCCATGAGCAATCTCTTTTTTAATGAGAAACCCGGCGAAATTGCACAACAGCGAAATCAAGACAGGAAGTCGATCGAAAAAGGCTGATTACAGCTTAGGCATACCTACGTCATGCCTGTAGAGAGCATTGTTATACCAAGGAAGTCCCTACATTGTCTAGATACTTTATTAAAACATTCAAAAGTAAGGCTGCAGGATTGCTGTTGTTGTTTAAGCTCTAAAGGAAAACCGCACTTTCTAACTTTACTCTTTTTTCTTCGTACTTCTTTTGAACCCGTTCTGATAAAATATATGCATATCACAATGCAGTTCATTCTGAACAGTTTACAGTTTAGGGAAAGATTTAACGTTGAAGCTTAGTTGGTGCTGCCTACTTCAAATAACATAAATTTAGTTTTCTCTCCCACCTGCCAGTGGAAGAAAAAAATCAATCATTGTTCTGTTGATGTAGTTTGATTTTCATTAATTGCTATTTATTTTATGGAGACAGGGAGATCCTATTTTATTTATCTTATAATTTATCAGTATGACCGTTCTGCCTCGAGCTCGTTACTATCGTTTTACATCTTCGAAAATCCCACATTGTAAAAAAACAAATAAAGCTATATCTTGCTGAGGTTAACAGTGAAACTTTTTTTTTACTTTTCATCGAATCTTGATTGTTAGACACGAAACTCCCATTTTCTCCAGATTATTTAATTGTAAAAAAAAACTACCTTTGTTCATACGAAAACATAATTATTAAAACAGACCAATACTTCATGCGTAATATATACCAAATAAAGCTGTTCAAAGTTTTAAATAGAGTTTGTGACTTAATCAGATGGTAATTATGTTGTATGTATAGGTGTATGCTCGCTGCAGGCGTTTCCAGAAGTTTGAATTAATAAAAAAGCTATATGCTGGAGGACTCCATGGATCACCCACTATGTAGTCAGAAATTGGCCGAAAATGCAAAACTAGTTCATCATCAAGGTGCTCTAATGTTGAGTTTTTGCGTTTTAAACTTGGCATTTTCTCTCGTTGCCACTCTGGGAAATCTTGTAATTATTCGCTCCCTTTGTAAAGCTTCGTCAATATCAGCTACTCTAAAGAAGCTGTTCCTGAGTCTTGCTGTCTCTGATTTTGCTGTGGGATTGTTTGCACAGCTAATGTTTGGCATCATCGTCGCAGTGATGTTGAAAATGGCCGCTAATGGAAACCTTAACTTTGACTTCTTATGTCCAAGGATTTTAACTGTGTGTTATTTTGCGATATACCTTTTGACCTGCGCATCATTCTTGACCATCGTGTTTATTGCTGTAGACAGAGTTCTGGCCGTGTTTCTTCATCTCCGATATCAAGAGCTTGTTACCTCCAAACGTGTTGCTATTGCATTGGTGTCTCTGTGGCTGACAAGCGTTGTCGCTGCCTCCTCTACATTCACTTCGCTTCCTGATCAAAATAACATGGTGGTTGTTAGTTTTGAATTTTTCGGCCTTCTTGTCACATCTGTGGGTTATGTCGGTATTTTTAAAGTTGTGAGATATCACCGGAATCAAATAGCAAGCCAATCTCCTCTGCAAAACAATCACACCACGAGGATACTTCAAGAAACGAAGACGACCATAAATGCTTTGCTTGTCTACATCGTTTTCCTTGCTTGTTTTCTTCCCAATTTGTGCTGCATTTTTCTGCTGAGAGCAGATAGTCCTTCGATTATCATTTTTGGTTGCTAATCACGTCTCTGGATTCCTCGTTCTCCTGAATTCTTCATTAAACCCCATCATATACTGCTGGCGATATCGCGAGATAAGAGAAATCGTGAAAGACTTAATAAAACATTTATTCATCACCAAGCTAAGAGTACAACAACCATAAATGGTGGCTTTTTGAGAAATATTGCTTGAAAGGACGAAGAGCGGAAAGAAAAACTGCGATCGACTTACTTCAATCTTAAATCAACCTTCAAGGTTACTGATATTTGTAGAAAAGTGATTGGCGCAAGTTATGAAACGAGACTAAAGGAAGATGGAATTGGAAGATTCAACATCATTACGCTAATTTTAATATTATTTTTATTTATTTACTTTTGTTTTCAAAATCTAATCAGCAAAAATCCTTCCGTGCTGGGTTGAATTCGTTGATTCAAAGCTTCCAAGATTTTAAACAGAATTATTCAATGATGGGTGAATCCAGATGAGCTAGGCTAAGAAGATTTAGAATCATGAACGTAACTCTAATCTGTTAAGGCAGCAAGGAGGAAATTGCACAAAGAGGCAGTGTAGGGTTGAACTTCGCATTACGGAACTGATTACGTGTTTTTTTTAATAATACTTTTAATCAGGACTCTGGAAACACTAGCCGAAATGATGTCCAAATAAATTCACGGCGATTTCAGAGTTTTTCTCTCTTTAACCTTCACATCGGATGTGACCCTACCACGTTGGGTATGCTTTGTACAAATAACTTAAAATCTTTTCTGATTTGCATTTTCGCTGATACTCAATTGCATTTGTTTAAAAAACTAAAAGGAAAAAAAAGCAATCTTTTCTCCTTTTTGTCATGTGTCAGCTAAAAGAGCGGATCAGATGGGATTTTTGAATAACTGTCAAAGGATTTGTTGACTTAGCGAAAAGATGATTTAAAAGGTGGCTCGAAATAGTTTTCATTTTCCCCAGACTAGTTTTACAAATTCTTTTCCAATTACAGTTTGGTTTATCGTATCAGTGTGAAATTTACCACAGACATAAATGAAACGTCATAGAATCATTACATCATATTTTTTCCAGAAAACCTGTTACCATGGCAACGATATAACGCATTCAGTTGCACCCCTAAAATCGAAAGCTATCGTGTTATTAAGAGAAAGGGTCGGGATTTTTGAATAACTGTCAAAGCTTTTAATTTAGTCTTCCTGCACGTGAGTCGAAAACTGATTGTTGGTTAGATTCCTACAGTTAACTAGTTGCACTGCTAAAACTTGAAGCAATCCCGCTCTCGAGTTCTGAGGTGATCTTAGCTTCCGCTCTGAAACCAAATTCGGTTCGTTTCTTTCTATAATAATATACATGAAAAAATTACTCGATTCTGATTGGCTGAGAGCAGTGCAGTTCAAGTGTAACACCAGTGCAAAAAGTGTAACACCGGTGCAAAAAGTGTAACACCAGTGCAAATTACACATCGTAATTCTAGATTATGATTGCTGAAAGACAAAAGGAAATTTTCTAAGACAATGATATCACGTAAAATTATGATGAAAAGTTTGTGCAGAAGCTTCGAATGACAAAAAAATGGCTTCAAGAAAGATCTATCGGCACTTCCTCTGTTGGGAATTGTATTCAGCGAGTTGTAGGCTCAGACTCCAAATTTACAAACTATTTAATAAACTTACCACGTAATTACGGAACATACAATAAACGGCGAATCATAAAGCCTAAAAGCGGCGAAGAAACTAGACTCAAATCTCCAAAAACAGCAGCAAGGCTGACCTAAAATCTCAAACTCCGAAAGAGAACACTGCAAGGACTGCAAAGACTCTGCAAAGATGAAAATCTGGAAAATTACGACAGCGAAGTTCAAATGCACGCGCGAGCACATTCTTGGCCATGATTGGCTAATTATGATCACCTGAGATTAAGCGCGCGAAACTGCGCGCGTACGGCACGGCGGAAAAACCGCTGCTCATGCGCAGTAGATTTCGGTTTGTCTTCCCGCCTTTCTATTTTCAAAATGGCGGACAACGAATGAAAAACGAACACGTCAGTGTCATGGCTCTTGGCAACATCTAACTTGCTACAACTCGGCTAGTCTGGGCAATCACCTATGCAGATGTTTTGACAGTCAACGAAAGGATCGAAACGGTGTTTTGAGTTTCCTGAGGCGATAACAACAGTTCTACCGAGACGAAACTTTCAGCTTTTCCAAAGTTACCCGAGGTACCGTTTTTCCTTTTTTTAAGGTCGTGTTAAGTTCTTTAAGGTTTTGAACCGCAAATTTTTGTAGCTTGTTAAATTTTACAAAACATATAAAATATGACTTTTTTTCCGTGCTGATGAAAATTTTTAAATGCTATTTGTTCATGCACTTCTGTTTTGTGGGCTGAGGAACGAAAAGTGGAGGACGAATTCGTAAGTAGTGCACACAAATGCCTAATTTTGTTGTGTTTTTCGCTTGTGTGCTATTCATTCGTGCCTTGTTTTGCCACTTCAGTACTGCCATGAGCTAGCGCTGAAAACTTGTAATTTGCTTATTGAGGTTTAATGTGGCATTGTAGAAAGTTGTATTGTACATGTAATATACAGCTGGAAGGATAAAATAAATTGCTTTTTGTATATTTTGCATGTGTGATATTGTAAGACTGTACTACTTCGCATACCACGATTCTTGTTCCTTGGCTACGCAGCTTTACCCGCAGCTGTGCGCTTCGTTATTGCAAATATTTGTCTATTGTGTTAACGAAAAAAGCAATCTGCCAAAAGGGTTTCTTGTTCCACTTACTGTGGAAACATTCCTTTATGTGAAGGCTTGTAGGTAAATCGAAATTCGGTCAGTATAAAACGCAGACCGAGCACTTTAGACGTAGGGTAAGGTATACGTAACTGACTCGTCTTTTATCGAGAGCTAAACAGGAGAATATATTCAGGCTAACCCTTGGGTGGATACAATGAAGGGGTTTTGAGAGGCGGTCTCCCCTGGAAATTTTTTGACATTGTGGTCCTTGAAAGTTAGATTTCTGTCATTCTGAGGCCAAGTTAGTATGTTATTTTTTTTTTAATTTAGGGAGTTCAAATGAACCAGCCGAACCCCCTGGATCCTTCCCAGCTAATCCGAGTGATATTCAATCTAACCCTAGAGCTATTCAGGCTAATCAGGGTGCAGACTCTCACTTCTTGTAGCCTTAATAAGGTTGGTCTGTTTACTGCTAGCATCCAGTAGCACTTCAGTTGGCATTTTACCCTCAGTCTGCATTATAACACTTGGACTGCAATCCAAAGTCTGCATCTTACACTGACCACATTGGAAAATATGCTTTTTTTGCAAAATGCACCATTGTGAGAAAACACATGAAAACTGCACCATCCCTCCTCTCCAAATAGTAAGTTAAGTCTTGTTCCAAGCAAATACTGTATGTCATCTGTCCTAGATACTTTCAAGGAGGTTCACTAGCCTACACTGCAGCAAAATTCTACCTTTTTCATGTATTTGTGTCAGATAAAATCCATTCCATTGCAGAACCTGCCACCTAATATTTTTTTACTTCTCCGGACTTCCAACCATCCTAAGGGGTCACCACCTTATTGTGGAGGAATGGTTTTTGTACCCACGACAATATGAGCTATGTCAGCTGGAGACTTGTACTTCTGTTAGGTTGAAGGTTAGGAACCAGACAAATTGTGATCACCTCGCCCTCCAGATTGGGGTTTGGCTGAGGCTTGATAACCCACTCCTGTAATAAAAAAGGCCATAGCAGATACAGAAGACATTCAAATCTCTATCAACAAATGTCTCTCCAAACACCCCATTGAAACTGCCAGTTCACTTTCATACTTTCCTTTTTAAAATTTAAGTTTAGAATCCGCCCTCTCCCCCACTCCTCAGAATTTCTGACCAGACACCACAATTCACTTTTTGGTAAATTATTCAGATCAGACAATGATGTCTCAACAAAATTTTTATCTGATTGAAATACAGTTTACAGATATGCAATTCCAAAGTAACTACCTGTAAAAGCTATAGTTAACCTCTTCCATACCCAAACAAAAAGACTGAATTCTCTAACATCATCATTCTCATCTTTATTTAAAAACACAGTTAATACATCAGGCATTAACAATTTAATATAGAAGCCACAACTTATTATGAAAGACTATGTATACAGACTATCTACACAGTTACAGTCAAACCAAGTGAAGCATACCCCTCAAAGTTACATTTATTTAATGAATAAATTATTTGAATATTGCACTGAATTTCATTTTTTTGAACATTAACCCATTAGCCGTATTTTAAAAACCTATGTAAAATTATTCACAACCTACTGGTAGAAAAAAGTGGAAATTACATGCCAAGTTAGAAGATTCTGTAAACAATTGCACACATACTTCATGCCACTTGCACATTTTCCATGCATGAAAAATTGAGAGGTCAATTAAATTAGCTTTTAACAGTCCTTTTCAACTGTTGTTGCGATCACTTAGTGTGTATTATTAGTATATACTAAGAACTTGTCAATGTCAGGGAATCACAGGCAATATTCACCTCGATTTCAAAGAATAATTATGAAATATCGCATAAACTTCCACACCAAATATTATGATCGGGGGTGGAGTACTCCCTATAATGGCCTGTATGGGGAGGCTATGCCTGAAAGGGGTACCTTTTTCAGGCTTCAGGTATATAAAAGGGTAGGGAAATTGGTCACTTAGGTATTTAAAAGGGCCTTTAATCAAAATATTTCGAATAGATGCACCTCATGGCTGTATCAGTTTATCTATTAAGCACAACATGAAAATGACAATTCTCAGCAATTTATTCATAAGATGGAGTTGCACATGGCTATGTGAAAGGGGTACCTTTTTTCAATAAAAGGTATATACAAGGGGTACCTTTTCTGGCAAAATGGTATATAACAGGGTAGGGGACTGGACCTCAGGGCAGATCCTCCCTGCATTAAACTTTGTTAAGTACCCCCTCCCCCTGGGATTATGATGTACTTATAAATTTTCAAGAAGTCAAATCTGGCTGACTAGTCTCACATGACCTATAGTTTGGTACACAACTTGGTTGGGATTTGACTTCTTGAAAATTTACAAGTACATGATAATCCCAGGGCAAGTACCAATTGACATTAACATGAATGTCAAATACCAAAGATGTACACTGTAAACCAAGGCTACATGACTTGGTAGTATAATTTTTCTGTCTTCAAACATTTTCTTTTATTTATCACTGGGGAATCCTGAAATACTTGTTCCATACATTCCGTACCCTAATTAGGTAAATATTATTTAATCTGTCTGATTTGAAATTTTTTATGAAATGGGACATATCATTTAGTATCCTCTCCAAAGAAGATGGCACTCATTTCATCCATGAAAAAAAACTTCTTCAAGTTGATGTAAATGGTCACGTCACAATGTCTCCAGCGAGAGAACCAAGTCGTTAAAAGGAAGGAGGAGAGTGTTGAGGTCTAAGTGTGTAAAAAGAGAGGAAAAAATGTAAAATTAAATTAAGCTTTATTTTGGCTTCACCCTTTGAATACTAATTACATTGCAAGAAGAAATGTCATTAACTTAGTATCTTCCTTGTTTATACACTATACAATACTGTGTAGGGCACTGAACACTATACAACTTCTTTCAACCATCTGAAGGAGACCCCCAATCTCCTAGTGAATACCTCAGTCATTTTGCTAGGTTTGTAATTGGGAAGTTTAATTATTAACTCATCATCATCAGACTGTAATTAAACCTCAAAAATATCTGTTTTCAGGTCCAAAAAATTCACAAGATAAGTTAGAGACTCTTTCAAAACCATGCAATTAGTCCACTTCAATACCTAACAACCAAAAAACCTAGTGTGCATTTGTCATATCAGATTCTTGTACCACTGAAATGTATAAATTTAGACAACACAAGCTAGAAGATATATCCAAACGCAGAAAGGAATGTGTCACCTTGAATAGTATGCTGATATCCAGGCCGAACATAAGTTGGCTGGGCTTATAAAACATTCACTGCATGCATGTAAGCATTGTATTCTTAATCTAAAATCTCAAGCTCATTTACAGTACAGTGTCAACGGCTTTCGACGCTTATTATTTTTATATGAACATGGCGAACAAAAGCCAAATGGGTCTCTTTCCTGGGGCAAGTCAAGATATGACGGGTAATTCAAACGATAGCGAACAAAATCTTCAACTTTTAAAGCTGATTTCCAGTCCGTACTGCGCACTCTCGAGAGTTTGTTTACGTTTTTTGTTTTGTTTCATGTAAGACGTCACGAGATGTAAACATTTCGCAACTACTTACATGAAGTAAATTCGAAGTTTAAAAGCAACCGCCATTATGGATGCGAAGCGGTCAAAGCTTAATGCTTTGTTCTTTCTCATATCACTTGATGAAACAACTTTGCAGCTGTAAAACTCAATGAAACTGTTGGAAAAATAATTTGAAAGGCCTCAAAGACAAGGTATGTGGTTTTTAATGAATAACATCGATTCACATTCCATTGAGTGAGCCGTTATAATGTTTATAAACATGAGGGTACTGAGACTGCGCAGTACGGACTGGAAATCATCTTTAAACATTTAGACTCCTCGAGCCAAAAAGTTACGGAAGCCACACGCACGCGAATTAGAAAATTGTGCCACTTACAAAGATCAACCATTTACGAGACGAAAAGAAAACTTGGCTTACCTTTCAATTATGCTGTGTTCATTGTGTTAACTCATCTGTACACCAAAATCTGCAGCAGAAGAGTATTGTAAATAAACAAAGCAAATGCTTCAGCTTGGCACGGAATGAACACGACACCGACGGACAAAAGAAATAATAACAAGGAATAACACTCGAAGAAAGCGACAAAAACCAGGCTAACATTTAAAACATGCTGACTATTGCTTAATCCTCATTCTCTACGACAGGTAGAAGTTCCATCTGGGCAAAAATCCAAAATAATCCTTACTGTTCGATGCCCCCGTTTACAAAAACTGGCTCCCGCAAATTGTCAGCGGAAAGCGCTTGAGCACAACGGATTTTTAAGCCAATCAGCGGTTTTTCCGCCGTGCCCGCGCGTACAAAACTGGGAGGTGAGTTCAGAGTTCGTGAAGTTCAAAACATCCTTCACGCAAATTTTTTCATGTTTATATTATTAATAAGTAATCATACGGTTTTTCTCGTTCAATTTGGAATTAATTTGCACTTGTGAGTTTTTCAAAAAGCTGAAATTGCACTCGCCGAAGCGGCTCGTGCAATTTCAACTTTTTGAAAAACTCACTCGTGCAAATTAATTTCAAATTGAACTCGAAACCGTATGATTACCTATACTAATCATAATTCTTCCAGTTTCCGCGAGCAACGTAGTCCTGCAGTCCCCGAACTCTCTATTTTCAGCTCTTGAATTCAATCGCGAGAAGAGAGAGTCAGGTATAACTTGCATGCGGACATGCTCAAAAGCCAGTTCAGCTTAGAGCCAATCAGAGTGCAACCTCGTCCTCAGAGCTCTGAACAAAAAAGAAACCTAAAACCAGAAAATATCTTGGTTTTGCTTTGATTTTATTCATGCATTCAAGTTCTTTAACGATTTCTAAACACCGCGCGGAGAGAGTGGCCACCGTGACTTTTGCTGGCTCACCTTTTGGTTATTCCAGGGTTACGCTAAGGGTTTCTACGTCATGTGACATTTTTCTGAGGCGGAAAAAGACACTTACCCATTTTCGTGATATTTTATGAACTCATTTTCTATAAGCAGGGCAGTTATTTAGAGAAGAGCTCGAGCAAGAAAGCGCGCGCTAAAAAGGCGTACTTCTATTTAACTTACCTGGCCTAACGATCAAGCAAACGGATAGGCAAGTTTCCTCGAAAGCACACGGAATTGAAAAAATCGTTTCAAGGCAGATATATCCCGTGCTTTCTGGGCTGATAGGTTGCAATAACAACGAATGAACGTCAGTCAAATTGCATTGACTTGGGCTTAGTGACGAAACGGTGAAAAACTTGCGTTGACTTGAATGCAATTACTTCTGGACCAAAGTGAGCGCATTTCTTCGCAAGTCAACGCAAGCTCGCGGAAGGCTTTTTTCAAATTGAGTCGCTAGTGTTCAACTTCCGTCTCTACTTGCGAGTCCATTTGTCCACGGCTTATAATAATGGGATTATAAGCTCGAGATTTCTTAAGGTGATAGCTGTGAGCCCGGAGGCAAAGCTTTCGTACATGCACACCCAACATATAATAAACTTATGAATAACTTATAAATGGAATCACTCAAGACACCTTTGACTTGACAAGCTCACGGCATGACAAGGCAAAATTGCATCTTTATATATGAACCAAGGAAATGTTAATTCAACTTTTTGATGCTAATTACGAGTTATTTCTTGGTTGAGTACTATCATCGGATCGTTCTGTTCCAGAAGGTAAAATACAGTTTGATGCACCATTACATTGCTGTTTTTACTATTTAACATTTGTACACTAACTGGTGCGGGATGCTCATTGTTTTGCAATATCAGAAGGAAATTCATTTCGTGGGGGGAGGGGTGTAGATGACAATTTGGATATGACTTCGCGCTGGTTTGTTCAGTTGCTGGGCCACAATTTGAATGTCTTCAAAATTTTGATTAATTGCTAAGAACATAGTTGACCTAATTCCAGGAAGCAGCTTCTTTGGTATCCCGGAAGGACACATGAAAGAGAGTTGAGAACATTTCAAAAACGGCTTTCATCGCAAGTGTCTTGAACCGACGTCAGGTCTGTGGGTTGCATTGTGGTATTCATTCACTCTTTCAATTTGTAGTCCATAGTGATCTCATTGATATACTGTTCATTTTATTCTTTGCACGGGACTAAATAACTTACTTGGTAGACCATCTCACAAGTAACATGATCGATTATCATCGATTCTAATACTGTTGAAACTCTAACTTTAAGCATTCGGTAGCAGAGACGTCTTAGATCATTTTAATTCCCGTTCCTTGCAGCCCAATCAAAGCTAATGTAAGCTCTTCATGTGGCGGGAGCTCTGCGGTATATCGACAGTAGTATAAAAAAGAGAGTTCTGGGCGAGGGGACAGAGGGACATAGTGACGTCACATACCTAAGGGGTGACGTCATCAAAAAATGGTGACATCATAATCTAAATATAGAATAGGAACATCATTGGGATGGAGGGGTAATGTGGAGGGTGTCATTGGAAGTGTTACGTTCATAATCTAAAAATAGGTAGAATGATGTAATAGAATTATTTTTAGCAACAGAAGTCACGTGATATTCTTATTATAATACGTTGGAACGTCAAAGGTATGTTATCTTGAACAACTAGCACAAGAAGTCATGAATGATAGATATCATGAATGGTAGATATCAAAGAAGAAATCTGCTAGTGGATGAAATTGAAATACAAGCACTACTTCTAAGGACTGAAATTGCAGACATAATACAACACTTATGTCCAGGATTGAACACAAGTATTGTTTGATTAGTACTTCATATCTGGTAGAGTTATTTGACACTTTCACAATACTTCATATTTGACGGAATTGTGAGTGTTTTGGTGACTTTAACAATGAGGACACTTTGTGATGCTTATCACAAGGAATTTGAATCTCGGTAGTGTTCAATCCTGGACATATCTGGCATGGATGAACTCAGTCAGATGCATCAGGATTGTATGATGAAGGAACAGGAAGAACTAGTGATCTGTCACTATGAGGAAGCCAAAAAAAACATCTAAAAGTTGATAAACTGTGGTCAGCGATTGAAGAACAAATACATAAGAAATTAGAGGATTATCTGGAGGACTCCTGCCTGAAGTATTTACTTCACCTTGTTAAAGTGGATGACACAAGTGCATATTTAATTTATAAAAACTTTGAACGAAAGCAAACCGTAAATGAAGATGACTTAAGGCTTGGACGTTATGAATACGAGTGAACTAAAATCATAAACACCGTCTGTGTAAAACTAATTGCTTTTCAAAATAAAATTCATTACGGGAAATGGTGTACGGTCATTGTTCTATTCAAATACCCAGAAAAATTTTCATAACGCCCGGTCATTACAAGAAAATCTTTCCCGCTCAGCAGCCAATCAGAGCGCGCGTACTATTGTAACCATATAATAAATACGGCATAACATCAGTTTTGCTGTGTCAAGAGTTTAAAATGTTTCTTCAGCGGATCCAAGGAAACAAGTCAAACTCATTAACTGCTCTTTTTTAGGCAATTATTTTGATAGTCTTATCTATGTTATTTAATTTATGGCAAATCAGATGAATGGTGTTAAGGTATATCAGAAGCATATCACCTAGACTAGGTGATATGCTTCTGGGTATACTAATTACAGTCATAGTTGGTACCAACTAACAAACTAAATTATGTTACAGTCAATCCAATTCAAGTGAAGCGCGCCTCTCGAGATTACATTGATGAATTGTGTCATGTATTCGATTTTAATGCGAATCGAAGCACATGGTTACAGAAACACGCATAAGTGCGCATGCTCACTAATGTCAACTGCTGGCCAAATACACTACAACTCCTCCCCCCTTAGGCCAGTCTTTCACACCCCGTAAGGTCCGAAACTAACTCAATGTTCAATTTGCCATGTTCAACGTTCAAAAAGGCAAAGTCAATGTTCAAAGGTCCAACCGAGCTGGAGGCTTTCGCACCCTGGTAGGGTATCGTTTAACAGGAACAAGTTCAACTTGGCTTGGTGGGGTGCTAACTGAATATTCCGCTGCGGAATTGGCTGACTGATCAACTGGTTCCCTTGAAATAGCCTCGGACTGCTCACTTGGGTCAGCTACTTGGTCGCCTTGGTTCTCGATTATGGTCGGAGATGGCACAGGGTGGAAAACTGGCGAATGGTCGGTGACAGGAACATTACAAGCCTTGAGTTGATCTGTGTTTCGACGCCAAATAAGGTTAGGCTCAATCTCCACTTCATAAGACAGGGGTTCTAGTTGTGTACGGACAGTACCTGGTACCCACTTCGAGTGTCCAGAGTAGTTTCGTGCAATCACTCTTTGGCCAATGGAAAAATGACGCGTTCCAGAACCACCCTTGGCGACAGACTGGTCTATCTGGCAGTTGTTTACCTGAATGCTGAGATCTGGTTTTAACAGGTCCAGTCGAGTGCGTAATCTTCTTCCCAAAAACAACTGGGATGGAGGCTCTCCTGTGGTCGAGTGTGGAGCATTTCTATAAGCTAGCAGAAACTTTGCCAACTTAATGTTCAAAGATTTCACTTCCGTCTCACTCTTCATTCCATGTTTGAAGCTCTCAACACAACGTTCTGCTAAGCCGTTTGTGGCAGGATGATAGGGGGCTGAAGTGATTTGTTTGATCCCGTTTCTCTTTAGGAATTGCTCAAACTCTTCTGATTTTAGCTGCGGCCCATTGTCGCTCACTAACTGGGCTGGCACTCCAAACCTGGCAAATAACATCTGTAGGGTTTCAATGGTCTTCTCTGAAGTTGTATAACTCATTCTCTCTACCTCTAGCCATCTTGAATGTGCATCCACTACCACCAAAAACATGCTGTTAAGGAACGGTCCTGCAAAATCAATATGAATTCGTTGCCACGGCAACGAAGGCCATTCCCATGGGTGCACTGGTACTGTACTAGGCTCTCTCTGTGTTAGTTGGCAGCCTGGGCAGGACTTAGCAGTCAGTTCAATTTCCTTGTCGATACCGGGCCACCAGATATAACTGCGTGCAATGGCTTTCATCTTCACGACTCCCATATGCCCCTGGTGGAGTTCTTTGAGGACTTGTGGGCGCAGCTTGGGAGGTATTATGACTCTTATCCCCCACATTAGACAGCCAGACTGTAATGTGATCTCATCTCTACGCGTAAAGAAGGGGTTGAGTTCAGGATTCTGGTTGTATGGCCATCCTTTACTGGTCATTTCATACACTTGAGCCAAGACAGGATCTCGCTGCGTTTCTCGCCGGACATTGTCCACAGTGACTGGTAATGGATCAAACTGCATCAAATTGAAAACCCCCACTGGGTCTACCACTTCTTCGTTTCTGATTTCTCTTTCAAGGGGAAGACGGGAAAGACCATCTGCATTACTGTGAACCTTAGTGTTCCTGTATTCAATTATGTAATCATAGCCGGCTAGGAACAAGGCATAACGTTGAAGTCGAGCTGCCGTGACAATAGGAATGCTTTTACGCGGATGAAAGATTGACGTTAATGGCTGATGATCTGTAAACAGGGTGAACGAGCGCCCAAACAAATATACATGAAACTTCTTGACCCCCCAGACTATTGACAAGGCTTCTTTGTCAATCTGTGCATACTTTTGCTCAGTTTTTGTGAGTGTCCTTGAAGCAAAAGCTATGGGTCGCTCGGTACCGTCGGTCATCACGTGGGACAACACTGCCCCAATACCCACAGGGGATGCATCACAAGCAAGCCGTAGTGGTAGGCTTGGGTCATAGTGGGTTAGAACTTGCTCTGAAGTGATCATTTCTTTCACCTTTCGGAATGCTTCATCGCATTGTTCTGTCCATTTCCATTTGTGATTCTTCTCCAAGAGCTGATTCAGGAGATGCACTGCTGTTGCCAGGTTAGGCAGGAACCTGTGGTAGTAATTGACTAACCCAAGGAAGGATCTTACTTCAGCTACGTCATTTGGGCGTGGTGCTTTCAAAACTGCTTCTACTTTCTCCGCTGACTTGTGCAGGCCATTGCTGTCGATATCATGTCCACAGTAGGTTATCTTCTCCTTGAAGAACTCGCACTTTGCCTTGTTTGCTCTTAAGCCATGACGTTGGAGCCGTTGCAGAACTTCTTCTAAATTTGCCAGGTGTTCTTCATCATCCCTTCCAGTAATGATCATGTCATCAAGGATGCAACTTGTACCAGATGTTCCTTCCAGCACTTGGTCAATTGTACGCTGCCAGATAGCGGGTGCAGATGTAATGCCGAACACTAGACGATTGTACTGAAACAAGCCCATATGAGTGTTGATAGTGAGATATTTCTTGGAATCTTCTTCCATCTCTAGTTGGTGGTATGCTTGACGAAGGTCAATCTTTGAGAATCTCTTCCCACCGGCAAGCCTTGCAAAGATGTCTTCAATTCGGGGTAAGGGGTACTGCTCAGCTTGTAGCTCCGGGTTCACTGTTACTTTGTAATCGCCGCATATTCTTACTGATCCATCTTTCTTTGGAACGGGTATAATGGGAGTCCTCCACTCACTCCACTCGACTTTCGTGAGAATACCCTCATTCTGAAGTCTTCTCAGTTCCTCTTCAACGTTTGGTCTCAAGGCATATGGCACAGCTCGAGCCTTGTGGAAATGTGCTTGGGCGTCTTCTTTGAGGGTTAGCTTTGCTTTAGCTGATTTGAATGTTCCAAGTTTATCTTCAAAAACATCAGAGTATTTGTCTAGTATGGTGTCCAGACGCTCTTTGGCAGGTAGTGTAGCTTGTGGAACATTCAGTGATTTGATGGCACACCAATCTAAGCGTATCTTGTAGAGCCAATCCCTCCCCATCAACACAGGGCCCTTGCCCTTGACGACATACAGATCCAACAGTGATGGTTGCTGGCCTTTGTACTCAACATTTGCCTTGAGCACTCCAACAGGAGTAATGTTCTCCCCAGTGTAAGTTTTCAACAACAAATCAGTTTTCTGTAAGGGTATCTCATTAAATTTCTTCATGTACAGTTCATGTGTGATAATAGACACAGCCGAGCCTGTGTCCAGTTCCATCTTCAGCGGTTTCCCATCTACTTTTAAATCTACCCAGATAACATTTCGGCCCGGGTTGCTCACATTGTGTATCTTCAAGCTTAATAAATCTTCATATTCATCGGTCTCACTGTATTCAACAGTGTGGACTTGGGCGTTTGGCGGTGGTGTTTTCGGTGTTTGTTTGGGCTTACCTTGTAGTTTCGAGCGACAGACTTTTGCAATGTGTCCTACCTTCCCACAATGATAGCATGTCTGGTCCTTGAATCTGCAATTGTGTGTTGCGTGCGAGTCTCCTCCGCACCGATAACAAGCATTAGTAGTGGGGTTTGGCGGTGGGGGAAGTACTGGGGTTGTTTGGCTGTTGTCTGATATCTTGTCAACTCTAGGCTGTTCTGGGTGAAACTCACTTTGCAATTCCGAAGCATCATGAATGGCTGTTTCCATCGCTACGGCGATTTCCAAAGCCTTGGAATATTTCAGTTTGGCTTCGGAGAACAAACGCTTTTGTATCTGTACATTGCGAAGGCCACAGACCAACCTGTCTCGTAAGGCTTCGTTAAGGTTTGCGCCAAAATTGCAGTGGGCCGCTAGCTTCTTCAGATCGGCCACGTAGGTCAACACGGTTTCACCTTCACGTTGGTTTCGTTTGTAAAAACGAAAACGTTCGGCTATTTCTAATGGCTTAGGACTTAAGTGTTGTTGAAGGGTTGTGACGATCTCCTGGAAGCTCTTCGTAGCTGGTTTTTCTGGTGTCAGAAGATCTCTCAACAAGGCGTACGTTTTGCCGCCAATCAAGCTCAACAAGGTTGGCAGTTGGTGGTCGTCATCTATGTTGTTTGCTAAGAAAAACTGTTCCACACGTTCCACATAAGTTTCCCATTTCTCTTGTGTTTGATCAAAACTCTCTATCTTCCCGATCGTGGTCATATTTTCGACGTGTTTCTAAGAGTTTATCCTCGTCGCCATTGTCATGTATTCGATTTTAATGCGAATCGAAGCACATGGTTACAGAAACACGCATAAGTGCGCATGCTCACTAATGTCAACTGCTGGCCAAATACACTACAAATTGATTATTCAAATATAGTAAATGGTTTGAACGACAGTGTACAGAAAACCGACGCATAGCGACAGATTACTTGACGAATCATCCCACAACCATTTAACCATTTATTATTATTATTATAATTTTACAATTTAAATGTTTACAAAACCCGCTTATAGCAGAGCGAATCTAGGCGGGTTGTACTAGTTACAATCATATTTACCGAGCAAAGTGATTTGAAAACAGCTGCTAAATACATACACACATAAATCAACAATTAACTCAAATACAAAGGTAAAACAAATTGAAAGGTGTAAAGTAGATATACGGCTACATGCGAAGTTGATAGCTATAGGGCATAATAATTACTTGTGTTTAAATTCAATATTAGAGAATGGGCATCAACATAATAGTCCTCAATCTCGAGTACAGTTAGAAGCAACTTATGAATTTTTCTTTAAATGCTCTTTTCGTGAGCTTACGCCAATCGGGGTGTAGACAGTTCCATAATCTCGTACCAAACGCAGAAAAAGACTTGAGTTTCATATGCAATCTAGATTTCTGTACAAAAAGATTATCTGCACACGAGAAACGCGTGTTGTATGCATGATCATCAGATGAATGTATAAAAAGTTCACGAATATTTTTAGGTGTAGAATGAGTAGAAACATCATGCATTATGGTGGAGACGGTTTCAACGTAGAACATATTAACAGGTAAGGTGTTGGAAGCACCAAAAAGAGGGATGACATGAGATCTTTTGCTGGCATAATGGAACACCAGTGGTTGAAAAGATGGAGCATTATAATACTTTGCTTGTAATTTTTTTGCGAGTTTAGCACCGAACTGGACTTAAGCCTAAGCTTTGGTAGCCAAAGGTTTACTATCGTTAGCGAAACGGCGGAAAATTACCAGAGGCCTAGGTACCGGCCATTATTTATTTCCTGGGGGAGGATTTTGGAGGGGATCATTGGAGTTTTTAGAATGATCGAAAAAGGGATCAGTTATAACGCATTGAGGACTACCAACTGTAGTGTTTCTTCTTTTAAGAGACTATGCACTATTTTTCATAAAGATCGGGTTTTTGACCCTGACCACCCCAATGTTACCTGGGCTTAAATCAGTAGTTAGTAAGGTTGTTAGCTAGTTAGTAAGTTAGTTCGTTCGTTAGTTTGTTAGTTAGATAGTTTATTTAGCTAGGGAGGTAATTAGTAGCTAGTTAATAAATTGTTTGTAGCATACATTGATTAAGTTTTTTTTTTTTAATGGGTAGACTAGCACGTATGGTTCGTTAGTTCCCTTCTAGTCTTCCCCACTGCATTATTATGTATTTTGATTGTTGTCAATTCTTTTTATTATGTTGTAATCGCAGTGTAAATGGAATAAATAAATAAAAAATAACTGAGAGCCCAAAAGGGGGGATCACTGAATGTGACATGCCCATACAGACTTGGTGGATGGCTATTTAGTACTTTAGCTAAAAAGTAACTTTGTAGTTTCCAAGCACTTGGGATGGTTAGCTGTTAGTATGTCATCTGACGTCAGTCATAGGGTTCTGAGTAGAACGGCGGAATTTTACCTGCTGTAAAATCGAATGTAAAGCCACCTGTTCTGGTCATTAAAATTTGTAGACATATAACAATACAGACTGAGACGCTTCAAGACGAAAATAGCTGAAATAGTATTTAAAAAGGTGAAACAGCACTACTTGCTACATGTAATTTTATAATCATAAACAACTCATTTTCCGTAAAACTTTCCCTCATGATGCATGAAATTGCATCTTTGGCAACGTACATCGTATAAAATTTTCCAGGAGTATACCCCCGGACCCCCTTAGGTTTTCCCTTCAGGCGAATCGGGCCTCGCTTTAATGTATGCCGCCTCTTATGCTGTATTGGGAAGACAGGGATCGGCAAGAGATTGCACCATGGCGACTGTAACCCAGCATCCGATAGTATATGTGTGTGAAGACATTATTGAGATAGGGGACCACGAAAATTATCAATAGCTATGAGGGGATACTTAATAGCATTAAAAGGGGGGATCACCTAAATTTTATTGCTTTTAACTGGAAATAATCCCCCCCCCCCCCCCCGCTTTAGGCGATAATTAATGACTGGTCCTTTAGAAGACAATTACCTAAGGGCCTGAAAGTTGGGATAACGACAAATTTGTAAAAAGAAGTTAAGCTAGCTTGTCAATAACATCTTATGGTTGTTTAACGTATTTAGCTATTAACTTTTCTAACCTTGGCAAGGAGTCCCCGGTAGCCCAATCGGTTACGCATCTGACCTGCTGTGCGGTCGGAAGGGCATATATACGTTCGACGCCAGTCGGGGACTTCCTTGTGTCAAACAATTTGGATATTATATTTTGGTATAATCATCTTTTTTTCCATTTGAACTAAATTTGATCTTTAAATTCTTTTAGAAATTTTGCCATACTTTTTTATCAATATATAGCATATTAAAGTGCTTTGAATATTGACTGGAAAAACGGGCATATTTTGCTATTAAATTTTGTAATCTAGTCAAGGAGTCCCCCGGTAGCCCAATCGGTTACGCATCTGACCTGCTGTGCGGTCGAAAGAGCTTGGCATCCGCTTTTGTTCTTTTTTCCTAGTGTCAAACCGAATAGATATGTTGTTTGTATTATTTTCTTTCCTTGCGTTTGAAGTAACTTTGATATGAAAATTATTTTCAAGAAGGGGCATCCAACCCAGTTTATCGTAAAATGCCATCTGGTCACGTCTAGAACCCTTATAAAATATAGAACAAAGAAAAGTAGATGGGCTGAACAATTAGTTATAATTTGATAGAAAGGGATACAAAAATATAACATTAAAATTTAAAAGCACACAGAAAGGAAATAAAAATTAAAAATACAATGGTGTATACCATAATAAAGTTGTTTGATTATTGCCTGGGAAGGCGCGCCATACTTTGATTTCGTTTTAGTTCCAATTTGTGAGAAAACTTTTAATTTATTGGTACAGCGTAGTAAATTAGCAAAACAAGTTGAGATGGTTATAAAAAAAATCTCGCAGCCTGCATTCATAATGCACGATTTCTTTCTTTTTTCACGCTTTATGATTGGCTGGCAGAAGAAGCATCCAAACAAGTTCCCACGTGTCGTGTCTGGCAGCGATTGGCTTGGGTCTCTAATCCATATTCATAGCAATCGTAGAGTGTCGCTCTTTTCAAACTGTTTGTTAACGAGGAAGACGTGTTGTCCTGCTGCGGGCCAGTTTTATTCCTGAAGGAAGAAGAAGCTTGATGCTGGAACAACCTGACACTTGGAAAGAAGTTCTTATTCTGTGACAATCAAAGGTAAGCACTGCTGTTGGAAAACAATCCAATAGTTTTGTTCAGAAGACCACAAGAGTACCAAAGTGTTGCTCAGCGAGTGAACACGTGGACTCGCTGTTCGTTTCTAATATCTTTGAGCGTCACCGCGTCTTGAAACTGTTGAAACAGGACAGAAAAACATTATTTCAAGAGTGGTTAATTTGAATGGGGCTGGTGTAAGAGCTAATGCTTTGAAATAGTTTAAGTGGTACTATGATCAAAAAAGCATTTCCTTTTTTTCTTCAGATTTTGAAAGTGTGTTCGCTTAACACCTAACTGGCAAAGTTTTGAGATTTGAGTTTTATCCGAACGCTGTTTATTTTGAGTGTAAGTTTTAGATTTCACGGTCCGCCATTACTCGCGTTCAAAACTGAGCGACAGGACATCAGAGGGTTGGATCTAGAGAAAATGACGATATTTACTTACTCGCTTAAGATTTCAGCTTGTGAACGCAATTTATTATATATGCAAAACACGGGTTTAAATGTCTGAAAGCCCGAAACTCCCGTGCTGCATATTAATTCAGCGCGTACACACGCATTGCATTCTTAAACTAATGAGTCTTTGCCGTCATTTTCTCCGCGACCCAGCTCTCTTAACATTTTAAAGTTTGTAACGGTGGACCAATAAATAAGAAAATTCCAGTTAAAATAAACAGGTGCTTTTTTTAAAATCAGAACTTAAAACTTGGGTCAGTTAGTGTTTAGTTAACACAGTTTTGAAATCCAAAAAAAAAAGAATTGTTGTTTTAGTCGTAGTACCACTTTAACTGAAATTTCGGATGCTTGAATTGGAGGTCGAATGCTCCAAAAAGAAATGTTGCATTGAATTCAAGAGGTTGAATTTGAATACACTCGACTAACTACGGAAGAATCCTTTTTTCCTGTGTGACGCCGAAAAAACAAGATCAATAAAACTGTTAAATTGTTGCCGATTTCTTTACGTAATTCTTGGCTTGCACTGTCACGCAATATAAAAATAAATCGAAAACCATTAAGTGGATGAAGTCAGGAAATTGGGATGCTATAGGAGACTGGTAAAGATGAACCTTGTCCAAGTTTTAAGTCTGTGCGTTTTCCTAAACCTGAGATATTCGTCGAAATATTCTGCACAAATTTACAGAGCCCAGTATGGAGCCGCCATGTTGGTGTACCTCCGTGGAACCCCAACATGGCGGCTGGAAAATAGTGTAATCATCTGGAACTTACTTTGGCTATCTGGGCGACTTATTATCTGCACTGAACAAAAAGGCATGTACATAAGCACTTTTCTTATACTTTAACCTCTGAATAGGCTGAAAATTAGGACATAAGAAGATATTTTTGAACAAACGCGCTCGTAGCTTTATGTCACGCACCGCCATAGCTCTGAAATTCAAAATGCGTTGGTTTCCAGACGAAGCAAGCTACTGAGCTGAAACGTTGTAAACAAATGTCAATTTACCCATTCTAATGCCTGATGAGGATAAAAACTTTGGTGGCTATTTAGTTTTGGATTTTAGAAAATGATGACGTCACGTGCAAGTCAAGAATAGTCGTAATTACCTATCTTGCTAAGCTTTTGGGGCTTTATTGTACGTATTGTACCATCATTGAACTGTATTTTACTGAGCTTATGTTATGTGCCCATTTCCTGTAGCTTTAGTATTTGTAATGTCTGCTGAAGCTTTCATACTTTCACTACTTACATCACTTTTGCATTTGCTGATCTTGGATGTTTTCAATTTTCTGTGCAGGAAATCAAGAAGGCTAATTCTCGCAAGGAGGAAGTTGGAGAAGTTCACAAACTGTAAATCCTCAAACAAGAAAGAATTCAAGATAAGAACTTTAAATTTTCAGATATCTTGTCAAAATGGCGGCTGAACAATGTACACATTTGCTAAGAAATAACTACTCTTTGATTGTCTGGATCGGGTATAAGAGTTCATATACGGATCAGAGAAAGGTAGAAAGCACTTGCTTTGCAATGGAGCATTACTATTGATTCATGAAATCGTACACTAATTGTGTGGAGAAAACAATGTCCTAATTTAATTAGACTGGAAAATTGGATCAAAGTACTTTAATTTGCAAGCGAAAACTGCTACTCCTGGGTCATCAAATCGCACACCAGTTGTCTAGATTAGAGGAAAAAAGTCATAATTAGAGACTGGAACATCCAACAAAAGTAGTTAAATCTCTGGAAAGTTTTAAATATCAGCCACCATTTGCCGATCCTTTTGCAGGCATTATTGCAAACTTGAGAACGTTCGCTCAGTTTTTGTCAACGGTTCATATATTTTTTTAGTACGGGGCAAATTCTTGAATTGTCTTGAATCAATTTTACAAATTGAACCTCGAATACTGATGCATTTGTTAAAGTACATTCGATTATTTTAGTTCTTGGAAAAACTAGTTTACGATTGTTTGGCGTTGGTTAATTTTCTGAAGATCTTTTTGTTGTCATGTCTGCAAAATAGTTGGTGCTTACTGATACGTTACTTAACTAGTTGACAAGAGAATATGGGCTTTTTGAAAACAAGGAATACATTTCTCCAAATCGATAGCACATCTCAGTAAATTTTTCAGGTTTTTTTTCTGGTGGAATTCTGAGCGACTGACTAACTGAACCATAACGCACGACACAAAACAATCGAAATGCGTTGATTCATATCACTACATACTGCTTGTAGCGACTGACTCTGAAAGCCTGGTTCACTATCTTTGTTTTTATTTTGTGAAATTTGTTTATAGATGCCCATGTTCCCTTGTCATATCTTGAGTGCTTGTTACAAAACACTAATGCCTGGCTCGTGGAATTTGAGATTACGATGCCAGATAAAGCAGTATTTTCAGTTTTGGAGTCGTACGGACCACAAGACCATACAATAAATGATCAAATTAACACACTGTTTTGAAACTTTTCAGATTTTCGGATAAAGAAACAACCTAGAACAAGCTAGTTGGTTTAAGTTTGTCTTGTTTGACGTCCAAATTATGTCAGATTTTCTGCCTTTTTCATTGTGCAGGTCAAAATATATTGGAAACAAAATTCGCGGAAGAATACTTTTGAAAACAATTTATCTCCCTCGATGTTGAGTGGTAAAAATAAAAAAAATTGGAATGATAGCAGTAACTCGCTCCTCAACTATCTTGCTTATCTGCAAAGTTTTAAATTAAGATTGCCTCCTTTTGCTAATACATAGCCAAAGTAAAGAACTTAGCTTATTTTTGATGTGGTTTTTAAGTTTTGTTTTCGTTTTCAGATCAAGTCTTTCCTAAGGAAACCTGCAATGATTGTCTTGGCTCATCTTGTTTATCTTTATGATTTTAAGTCGAATTTGCTTTACATAGCAAAATTAAGAGCTGGGAATTATTTTAAATCCGATTTCAGAAAAGCTTTCTTTTTTCTTTCATTTGAAAATCGAGTCTTGGAAAAAAAATTGCAATGAATAACTTGGCTTCCCATTGTCTTGTTTACTTTCTTGACTCTAAAAAAAGAATGAATTTGAGAAACAAAATAACATCTTGCAGAAATTTTAACGGCCTGCACTTAAGGTAATTCCCCTGAAATAAAACTGACAATAGATTTTCGTTCAAACTTTGCCCACTAAATATTTATCATATGAGAACCTCAATTTTGAAATAAAAAAGGGGGTGCCCAGACTCATTAAGGAGCACTGGGGCATTGAAAATGACCCATTTTGGCATTATTTAACGCTTATTACAAGAACGCATTCCCAGTATAATTGTACATTTTTGTGACCGAGACTCGTAAGAACACGCATTAAACTGGAGTCAATGCGTTGTATCGGAAACAAATAAACTTCTTAAGTTTGATTTAGACAGAAAGCTGAATCCTTGATTAAAATTTCAACCAAATTTCTTGACATGGTTACCATAGGGGAAAATAGAAAAGACCACAGTTTACTTGCTATTTTCGCTATTTAATTTTCAGCAATAGAAATCAGATCAGTCTTTCCTCAAGCAAAGTTTATGATAAGTTGATTACAATGACTGGAAAAAAAATTGGGGTGCCCATGCTCGTTGGTGAGCTATAGCCATTTTTCAACTGAAAGAGCTCAATATCAAGGCAAATCCGCCATGTTTTCAGTGTGCACGTGCACGAGAGTGCGCTAAATGACGCCATAAATTATGCGCAGAAAGGATGCGCAGTGCAATTGTGAGGAATAACCTTAATTGTGGTCCGTATGATCTTTATTATAATCCAATAAAAAACTCGATAGAGAGATATGGGTGCAAACCTCAAATACAGTCGGGTCTCTTTAATCAGGCAATTGGGTTTTATATTGTTAGTGCTTAAAAAAAAGATTTACATTTAAGTGGATGAAAAGCTTTTACTGCCAGTGCTCGTTGTAACACAGGACATTGCACATTAAGTCACGTTAAGCTGATTTCTAAATTAAAATTGTCTGTGTTACTCCAAAACTTCATAACTGTTGTACGGACAGATAAATTTAACATTCTTACCAAACAAAAGTTCACACTCTCTCACTATGACTTTAAAACGTCACAGCTGTTCTTGCAGTTAGTTTAGGATTTTTTTGCCCTGTCTTACAAACGAGCAACGGTGGAAAAGGTTCTAATCCGAAACATCATCTCGTGCAAAGAGTTTGAAAAATTTAAATCATTTCTGTGAGATTTAGGAACGAGGTCAGAACATCGTTTTCGGGTTTTTGTTTTACGGGTTGCATACAAATTAGTCTTTTACTTTCAAATTTTTTGCACGAGGCGATGTTCAAATAACTTTTGACGGGAAATTGTAAGGGAAGCCAGTTTGAATTTTTTGCCGAAAAAGTTGTCAGGGGTAACGCTGTGCAAATTGTTCCAAATTTTCCCGCCAAAAGTCTTAGTATATGTAGGTCACACTTTTTCTTGACGCCTTTTAATTATTTAATTGATTTATATTAACTAATTAACTTATAATTAGAGAATAATAAAGGCGATTAAAGTGATTTTACACTTCATACTTGTTGTGATTATTTTTAATATTTTAAAGATGATAAAGATTATACAATGCCTGTTTACTGGTAATTACACTTAGTAAACAAAACATCAAGTATTTCTTTAAGCGTGTAATCACTAACTAATAGAATGGCGCATGTGTATTTTAAGCGCCAGTAAAACGTTTTTGGTCGGAAAACTAAAACATTTAAAACAGAAGTTACTTACAGCAACTATAGTGCAAAAAATTTTAAAAAACGGCGCATGCGTATTTTGAGCGCCTGTATTTTTTCTAAGTCTTTTGGCGGGAAAATTAAACACGGTCAAACCGATGTTAAGAACAAAGCAACTTACAAAATAAATTGACATAACAAAATACAAAATTTGTTTTTTTAATCTTACAATAAATTTCTGGCAAAGTTCTGATTTCACAGATATTAACATTGAACTTGCATTAGCGATTTGAAAAGAAATATTTCTAAAAATTTTGAATTCCAAGGCAATTAAAAACGGCCCCTCAAAAAAGTTCAGTCCTTGAAACACAAGTACAATCCTTAACGGCAGTAAAAACATGAGACGAAAAAGATGAAAGCAAGAGCTGAAGAGGTACACAGTAAAAAACGATCATTAGGCATCAAACGATTACCCAAGCTTGATGAAACTCGGCAAGTCTTTTGTTACAGAATTAAACTGAGCTTGTACTTTGTACTTGTCCATCTCGTTGTTTGAACTTTTAACGCAACTTTCTCACTGCCGTCGAAGTTTCATTACTGGTAATAAAATTAATTTCTCGTAAATTTTGCATTTCCCAGACAATTCAGCATTCCCTGATTTCAAACCGTGAAGGACTAGGTACGAATCTTTAAATTATGGGATTAGCAACTATTGATCTACAGAGTCATAAATTGCAGAGCGAGCTTTACAAAATCCCCACGTTTGGTGTAAATACACCCAATAGTAAGCAAGATACAGCCATTTGAAAATGTCAAAATTTACAAAGAAATGTATGGCCATCCGGACGCTGTCCGACATAAAGCGTCCGATCCGGATGGCCATAATTTTTTTTCGTTAATTTTGACGTTTTCAAATCGCTGTATCTCAGTCAAAACTAGCCTGATTAACACCAAACTGAGGGCTTTTGTGAATCTCGGTGTGCTCTTTCTGACTATGTGGATCAATAGTTGCTTATCCAATAATTTACAGACTTGTATCTAGTCCTTTCTGGTTTGAAATCAGGCAATGGTAATTACGACGGTGCTTGACTTGAACTGATTGATTCTTAGCTTTGATTCTTCTCGGATAATCTTGAAAGAAATTACGTTTTCTATTCTACCTCTAACTAAATCTTGGATCAGTCAATCCTGACTTGCAGCACATACACTGTACATAGCCGTCCAACAACCTGAATGAATATAAAGCAAAAAAATCAATAAATCAATTCATGCAATTTCCCTAAAAAAATTAGTTTGGCACAAACAATATTTATTTTAACTTTTTCTCTAAGGGAAAATTGGCCATTTCCGAGTTCCCTTGAGCCTCTGTTTCAAAACGAGTTTAAAATAGAAACCTTTCACATGAAAATGTGAAAGGTTCATTTTCATGCAAACTCGAAGTCATTTTCATAGGAATGGTTCTGCACTTAGACTCGCTTTGAAACAGAGGCTGAAGGGAACTCGGAAATGACCCATGACTGCAAGTTCTCGTCGGCAGGACAGCGTGGCGTTGTGTTGCGTTACCAAGTTAAGGTAGACTACCGTGACGACCAATGTAATATTCGAAGTAACGTAACGCGCCGGTGAATTTAAAAGTAAACAAAGCATAAAATTAACGGTTGGTGAGGTAACTTAAGGTGGCTCAAAACAGTTTCCAGCACTTTCAGAGACGTAGATTTTGATGGGCCATTATTACCACTCTTTCTCAGTTGATACTACAATCATGGTATCAAAAAACTGCCCAATCATTGGCGAACACGTGGGTATTATTTTCGTGACACAATAGGTTACCATAGTAACACTATAACCTGCTAAAAACACCCTTAATTTCAGCTTTAAGCGCTTGCAACTCAGAAACGAGCTCGGTGACCCCCATTTTTTATTATTGACTTGTAATCAGCATGATAAGATGCAACTTTTTGCAAAGTTAAAAAAGATTCTACGAAGGGGGTTCAGAGCCACCTTAAATTTTCGAAAATTTAAGGTGGCTCTGAACCCCCTTCGTAGAATTATTTTTAGCTTTGCAAAAAGTTGCATCTTATCATGCTGATTACAATTCAATAATAAAAAATGGGGGTCACCGAGCTCGTTTTGGAGTTATAAGCGCTTAAAGCTAAAATTAAGGGTGTTTTTAGCAGGTCATATCGTTGCTATGGTAACCTATTGTGCCACAAAAATAACAGCAACTTGTTCCCCGATGATTGGGTAGTTTGTTGATACCCTGACTTTGGCAGCAACCGGTATAGAGTGGTTGTAATGACCCATCAAACTGTGAGTCTTGGAAAGTACTGGAAACTGTTTTCAGCCACCTTAAAACTCACGAAGAAAAAAACAAAATGAAAGAAAAAACAACTACATGTGTACAGGCTAGTTTGCGAATATCCTGGTTCAAATATAAAAAAGACTAAGATAATCAATTCACTGATTGTACCTCTCTAAATAGGTATTAAAACGGGGTTTCTGTGCGAAGAAAAACTGGAAATTTAAAGGTCATTCTGTACATTGTAACATGTAGTCGATTTAAATCTTAACAAGTAATTATTCAGCGTCTTTTGATTATTTTTTTTCCAGGCTAAAGCAACGTAGTAAACTTTTTTTGGAATTAGTCAAATCTTCAACTGTCTCTGTCCTACTGAAAAAGCTTGGACCAAAAATTTAAAAGTACAGTCAAGTTGATGCAAATGCCCACTGGCTTCAATATTATAATTTTCATCACATGTCAACAATTCTGCATTTTTCATTTAATATTTCATGAAAAAAAGATACGTTGACTGAATTGCATTTAGTCTATTCAAATCAAGCAAAAAAGGAGAGTTGTGAAGTTGCTAAAGGACATCCAAATTGGGAGATGGTCAAGATACAGTGTAACATGTACAGTTAGTTGAATCTTGTTCTATGGGTGTGGTTCGAATTTACTTCCACACCAGATTCTTAGTGGGACTCTCTGGCAGCTCTTTTCCATTAAAATAATTTCCTGTCAATATATTTTAATGTATACATGTAGTTCAATTTATAACTTGCACGAAATGTGATCATTTTAATATTTTTTGTCGACATAATTCGTGATATGGTGGTGAGATGGTTCTTTTAAAGAATTCAAACAGTACTCCTGTGACCAGATAAATTCTAACGACAACCCTTGGGCTCATTATAGCTCTACATTGGTCTTCATCGATACATTGTTTTCCTTGCGTATGATATCATTATGATATCAAAACTATGCTTTTAATCTATTTAGGACATGTACAGTAAATGCACAGAATGTTTAGTTTCACTTTGTTATTTACTTTTTCATGAATTTTCTAAAAACAGAAGTGACTACTGGTATTGATTATCTGTTCTTTATAAATAATTTACTAACAAGCTACAGTAGTAAGGGGTATGGGTCTATTCCCGGTTTGACGTCACAAACTTCTTTGCATGCATGTTTACAAAGACTTAATATGATGCAAATCAGTTTGTGACGTCAAACCGGGATAGGCCCATGCCCCTTACTACAATGTAGCTCGGTTATGGAACAGATAACGGCTGAATTTTGTAACTTTTACGACCTAAAAAAAAGTCAAGGTTTAGTTTAAAAAGGCACAGTGCGTTTTGAACAGGTGCAGAGATTTATTTAAGCAAATAAAATATTTTGGGGTTAGATGCATTTTAAATGTACCTTTTGAACTCCAAAGCAAGAGCAAGTTTTTGCAGGCATTGTTATCAGAATTTGTTAGCAGTCGCACGCATTTTCCACAATGAAGCAGAGGTACTGTAACATATATGTATTGTGCTGTCTTTTATTGCCACTGTTGAAAAGTCACAGTCCAGCAGATAAACAAATACTACAGTATTTGCTGTTCCAGTTTTCAAAATGATGATGAAGCAATATATAAGATGAGAATGTACCTCACCATACATGTACTTTTCAAACCAAACAAGTAGAAACAAAAAAATTAAGTGAAATATACCATACAATACATGTACATGTAAATTACAAGCAGTCGAGTATTATTGTATAATTCCAATTTTGGTTCAAAATTATAAACATATATCAAAGCTGTGACCACCTGACCAGCATCCCCATTAAACTGATACGAAGGCTTTGCCTTAAGCTTAGAGTACTTTATAATATTATGTAAGTAATCAGCATATATATACCTCATCAACACATGGTATCTGAAGCAGCTGTCCAACCTTCTCTCCCAAACAGAGTTTGTTGATTCTACATACAGCATTTCATGCTTGATATTTCTTTGTAGAAGGAAAGAGAGTACAATATAAAATATCTGCTGGGTAAGATTTTAGTTAAGCATTTGTCGTTCATAATCATAACTTTCTTAAGACACCCATGTTCAGTAATATACACAATAGGGATGCTCAGTTTCTTTTGTATACAAGTGTAACTTGCAATAAAGCTTTGACAATCCTGGAGTGTAAAAAGGTCCGGTTCTTTGAAGTTTAAGGGCAGCACTTAGACCTTGTTATTATGTTATTGCCCAGTTCAGTTCAAGTGCTAATTGCTTTGGGAAAGACCATTTCAGAAGGGGTCAGTACAAAATGCAGACTGCACACCACATTATAGATACAAAAATGTATGCAGACTACAGTGTAGGTGTAAAATGCAAACTGCAGACTATGACTGTAGTTAAAAATTGCAGACTGAGAATAAAGGCTGTTTTCAAATACCTGATAACATGTCAAATTAATTTTTTTAATAACTTACCAAGTGTTAAGTGGAGAACCTTTGTTAAGGCCCTATTTTTCCCCGAAGCACTAGGAGGATAAGGCAACATGAAACAGGCTATGGCATGTTATCATATATTAGAGGGAAAAAAAAAGAAACAGTCTTGAACTGCAGTCTGTACTTCCTCCATTTGTACCAACTCTCCTGGATTATTCAGGAGTCTGCTGGATACAGACCCAATCTCACAGTCTCCCAACAGATCTCTTAAACAAATCATACCTACTCCATCTGTACCAACTCTCCTGGATTAAACAGGAGTCTCAGTCAACACATCTCCCAAACAAATCATATCAAGGAAAGTGCATACAATACTATCTTGACATATTTCAGGTTTTTTTGGAACTTTTTTAATATCTAACACATTCATGTGGATCGGTAAAATTTTTTTACAATGTAGGTTGGCATCTCTGTTGTTCTGCGCCTCCAGTCTTAGCCTAGGTTTACTCTATTACTATAGGAGATTTTTCCAAATTTGTAAATGTTTCCAGATTCTTCAATTTTAGAGTACCCAGATTCATAGGCATTTACACTGTATGGATATTTAGATTCCTAACCATTACCGACAATGACAACTCCGGGAATATTCATGATGAAATAGTTAACAAGCTGTTTGTCGCCTCAACAACAAGGAACAAAATGCTGCTAAAACAAAGGCCAGGGGTTAGCTTGAGACAGTCTAAAGTTGTTTTTTTTCCACACACTGACCACACCATTGTTTCCTATCATGCTGTCCCATCAGACATCTATTTTGTTTTTTTTCCAGAGCCATTGAGGGTCTCAATCAGCCATTCATTGTCTTCTCCGCTTAATTAAGAGTGGACGATGTGAACATTGTTTGTGAATGTTACTAGATCCACCATTTTGGTTCTACCGCAAACTCACAAGATCACAGGCGGAAAAATATCTGAATTCTAGAAAAAATGGTTTACACAACAAAACGGTCTGGATTCGAAAGTTTTTGGACTCAAAGTTGACACTTTAACTTCCGAATTTAAAATCTCCGGAGACATGCCCAAACCCGGGAGGTTTTATTTCGGACTGGTCCACTTGTATGTAAGTGGCAAAATAAATTTCACTGGTAATAAAACATTCCGAATTCATATCGAATCCGAGTCTTACATGTAATGCACTAGTCATTTGTTTCCCCCGCTACCCCACCCCCGCGACATAGCGGGGGAATTTGCAAACAAGCGATGCTAATTGTGGGAAATTCCACCACCCACCAGGGCAGAATTTCTTAGCAAAACCACCACCCCCGGGGCTAGCTGAAAGACCTTGTAAAAGAAGGGATTGTCTATTTCTGCGCTAAATACATTTTGAGAAACAACAACTATTAGGAATGTTTGAACCTGCTTAAAATACTACGACTGAGGTTGTTTGCAGTATAGCTTTTTGATCAGACAAATAGTGTGGGAGAATAACCAATAAGCTGAGAGAAGACTTGAAAATCGTGAGCCATGCCAGCAACAAACACAGATGTTTGGTACCCCCTCTTAAACTCGTTCTTGTCGAGAGAAACCTGGCCACATGGGTGGCTGTCACAATACGAGGCATATGTGATACATTTTGTTTTAAGCACTTTTAGTAAGGGGCTAAGATTTAGGAAATTGTGATTGCAAGAGGATAAATTCAAGATACTGCTATAAGCTAGTTCGCCTTTTCAGAAGGAAGTACAAATTTCAGTTGGCAACAACATTGCTCGGCTTTACGGGGGTTTAAAAGGCATTTGAGATTCTAAAGCAAAAAGGGACAAAGAAAGTGCACTGGTAGAACGTACACATGACGAGAAATTCAGAGTATTTTAACACACTAGGGGCCACGTCCTTGGGACTAGTTCCATGAAACTGCTTATGTCATTATGTAGAAATTTAAGTCGCACAACATGAGTTTTGTCCAGGGCCGTTTTAAATTGGGCTAATTAGGTGGGACTAGTCGCAGGGAATTGCTTCTCGTAAGTGTGTACACACCACAAACTTTGCTTCAGGGTCTTGTCCCCTCACTGGTCCCTGAGACCAGTCCCTGGTACCTGTCCCCTAGTGTATGCCGGCCTTTATGGTCACACATGAATGTATCAAATCCTCTTGTTGTGTATTTATTCGCACACAGAAAAACAACATTAAAGCATCACTTGCACCGTGTTTGTGTAGTGTATGCCAGCCTTTATGGTCACACATGAATGTATCACAAATGCTCTTGTTGCGTATGTACACTCAAACGGGTATTTTAGGTCAGGCAAATTTGAGGTAAAGTCCCCGGGGGTCTGGGCATAAAATCATCGCAAAGCTGCAGTAATTCCCCCGCTATTGCCCGACAAAGTCCCCGCATGTCGCGGGGGTTGGGGGGCGGAGGAAACAAATGACTAGTGCATAAGTCTGCAGTCTGCAGTCTGCATTTTGTATCGACCAATTTCCGGAGGTAAAATTAAAACTACTTAGACAAGGTTTACAGGCTCTACTGAGAGGATGGTTTAAGAGTGAGTTTGTAAATGGTACGGTGTGCATGTTCAAATATAACGATTATACTCCCTTGATACAGGGTTTTAAATTTGGCGCCCTGATTTCAAACTCGCTACCTTTTCGAACAAACTAACTGAGGCCCCATCCACACTAATCCGTTTTTAAACCAAAACGGAGCTCTTTTGCTCCGTTTTCAAAAAGATTTGCATCCACATTTATCGTTTTTGTATCATTTTCGCCATCCACACTACAACGCCGTAGGGTTTCGACAAAACACTGACCCCCGGTCAACTGACCCCCTACTGACCCCCCACTGACCCCTTACTGACCCCCCTACTGACCCCCTATAAAATAAATGGGAAAATTAAAATTAAAAAGCCCAGAACTATCAATGAGACCTGATTCAAGTTCATTAATAAATTTAGCTTACCTGAAACTTTCAAGATGGCGGACGCGTTGCAGATTTCCGACTCTCCTTTAACCGTTGAGTGCGTATTTTGTTGACGGAAAATCGAGCACAGAATAAGATTGAATATCACCAAATATTGCTTTCGTATGCATTGGGAAATAAAGCAAAAATGAACAGGCTCGTGAAAGGATCGCGATGGACTGCTCGTGCCACAAACACGCGCGTAAACCTCAACCGGAAGACAAATTTCATGAGGTAGTTCCAGGCCCCTCGCCTTGTTCTCGTTGGTGCATGAAGTCGTCAAAAAGACCACGGATTCTCAAGGTAACTCAATCTAATTTAATCATTTTCTTACATAGCTTTTTTGTGCTAGTAATGGCTGCATAATTGTGATTAAAGCCATGTGTAACGTAGTTTGTGCATGCGGAAGGCGAGGAACCTGGAACTACAAACTGCTTGCGATAATGAACTTCCGGTTGATGTAAGCATGTGCGTGTCGCTCGCAGTTAGTTGCGTGCGTGTTATTTTGCCAGAAATTCCTCGCTATTTTTATTGCTTAATTTTATTTTCTAGCAGGCACAAATGCCATGCTTGCTGATATTCCAACTTATTCTGTGCTCGATTTTCTGTGACAAATCCTTCAGTCAAATTAGAAGGGAGTCGGAAATCTGCAGCGCGACTGCCATCTTGGAAGTTTCTGGTAAGCTAAATTTATTGTTGAACTTGAATCGGGTCTCACTGATAGTTCTGGGCTTTTTAATTTTCATTTTCCCATTGATTTTATAGGGGGTCAGTAAGGGGGTCAGTGGGGGGTCAGTAGGGGGTCAGTTGACCGGGGGTCAGTGTTTTGTCGAAACCCAACGCCGTATCCATTTTGAAAACGTTTTAATACCCTCAGTGCGTATGCTTAAGTGAACTCGACGCATGTGCATTTCAGTATATCGGCCTGTGAAATTGGTGCCATTCTTTATTCTGTCTGTTTCGTCTGTCCACCATTTTGGATAGAGGGTCATGAAGGGGTAAAATGGGAGCTGGGATTTGCCTTTTTTAGAGGCTGGGAAATGGGATTTTGTGCACTGGGACTGGGATTCATGAAACAAAAACAATAGAAAAATGGGAATGGGATTTCAATTTGAGCAACACAGGCTGGGATTGTGGGATTTGAGCTGGGATTTGAAAAAAACAATTTGCTGGGAAATGGGATTAGGAAACCCCCCTCATGACCCTCTGGATACTCACGGTCGAGTGGTCTGGCGCCCGGTCGAGTCTATTTTGATGACGTCAACGTTTTCAGATAGCATCGTTTTCTCTGTCCACACTAGAAAACAGTGTTTTCGAAAAGCATCGTCTCTGGAGAGCGTTTTCGAATGGCTCCGTTCTCGGTGATCGTTTTCGGCGTTGTAGCGTGGACGATAGTCGTATCCGGAGCAAAACAGCTCCGTTTTCGTTTGAAAACGGATTAGTGTGGACATGGCCTTAGAAGCTTTGCCCATCAAATACGGAACAGGAACGATACAAAAAAGTGTAACGTGAAGCTCCTTTGTAAGATAATTCTGAACTAAAACTAAATTTCCTCCAGTCAAATCAATAAGACAACCTACCAACTGTATGTATAAACAATATCATTGCAAATATATGGCGGCTTCATGATCAACAGAGGCTTCTCGATATTCCAAAACTCAATTACTTTTCTGTGACCTGAAATTAAGAAAAAGCCACCACATTACAACATGTCTAAAATACGTTAATACAGTCTCCATAAAATGGGATAAGAAAGCTCATTTCCTTACCAAGAAGTTGAGAATCGTAGTAAAAAATTCAGGAAAATTCTTTTCTAAATGTAAACTATAAATCAGC
>JAHPZR010008064.1:10000-17320 GCA_019787425.1 Platygyra sinensis | reverse complement strand
GTACACATAGAAGAAAATTTTGAAACAACGACGACCAAATGCAATGAATAATGTACGAGTATTCAAGTTCACTGATAGATGTAAAGATGGACGCCTCTGGTTGTTGGGAAAATAAATATTAAAGTAATATTGTTCAAAGTAGATGCTGGAAGAGACAGGTGAAAAAATATTCTGCCTTTCACTAGACACAGTTTAACAAAGTGGGAACATTATATTTCGACCCCTGTTGTTTTGATGACTGAGGGTGGTCATAGCTCGTGGGACAACTCCCGCCAGGTCTGTTATCAAAAGTAAAAGGTATGGGGAATTAAGGGTTTACTCGTATGGTTAGTATGAGACGCGGAGGCTCTAGGTATTAAACACCTGGCAGGGAAATATTATCTGGTTAAAAATAACGTTTAGGTATCTTGACGTATCCTTCTTGGCTTCACCTGGCAGTCTAAAAGCCGGGCACAATAATCATTCTTTTCCAACGCTTTATGCTTTATTCTTAAAATTAATGAATAATCCGTTTCTTTCCATGATTTTTGTGTTATTTTAGGGTTGACGTTTATGGAAATCGCCATAGTTTCGGGTGTAGGATCAGTGCTTCTCATCGTTGTGGCAGCACTGGCCGTTATACTATTCAAAAAACACAGTAAGTCAAGCAAAAATTAATTCTGAAACCTTGAGTTCGTTGTTTTCACTTGTTGATTCTAAGTTAACTTTACTATATCTTTAGGGGCAGGGCATACGCCTAATATCCCGGATGAAGCAGACGAGAAAGAAATTACACCATATGCAACAGTTCGTTTCAGCTCAGTTTTCCCGTTAAATGTCGAAAATAATGACTATGGTTTCCCAGGCATGTATGAAAACCCGCTGAAAACCTTGCCCTTCCACCTAAGGACACCCTTGGGAGAAAGAGCCGCTGTTAGAGGAGAGTTGCAAAACTCGCCTTATGAAAATATCGACCATTTTGGAAAGTCATTGGTGAATCCTCTGGAGTATCTGTTCTATAAACCTCGTTATGAAAACGAAACAATTGATGATGAGACTCGTGACGTAGTGATGATAAGGCCTGGATACGATAAGCTGACGCCCGCCACGAGGAAAAAAGAGCGGGAAAATGGTGGTGCGAAGCTTGGTCGTCGCTTGCCATGGGGAATGGTAGACACACACAGTCTGTCTGTTTATGATTCGCTCATCCGGGAAATAGACCTAAGATGTAAAAGCCGAAGAGCTGATATCACCGACAGCGAAGGTGAAGACAACATGAATATTCACACAATACTGGAAGTACCCTCTAGCGACGAGCACAGCCCAGCATGTTCCATTGACAGAAAGAAAAATCAAGAGAACTCCCTGAGAGACATTGAATCTGAATCTGAATGTACTGGTAATGACTTGATTTCGAAGACATCAGAGGTACAAGGTGGAATGAAACCATCAGCTCTTAAGCAGGCTATTGGTAAGCCGCCACAACGTTCTCACGCTGCTTTCAAAATGGAAGATCAGACTGGTTTGTTTGAGTTTTATAGCAGTGATCGGACAGAGGATGGTGAACAGCAACAAACACCTGACGAGAACATGCACGTGATAAGGCCTGATGAATCATCTCGACCCAGCACGACTTCAGATAGCGGATCCTTTCCCCAGGATCCAGAGAAACCTCAATCTTTAGGACTTCTTCCTTTAGATATGGAAGGGATAAGACCTGGACTCGAGGCTTGACGACACTTTGGAAGCTGTTCAGAGCTTGGCGCCAACAGAATAGTTTAAAATCATTTTCGGACGAAATACCCCATGATTCGGATAACTCCTGGCCCCGGTTGTTCGAAAAGTGGATAACGCTATCCACCGGATAAATCATAGTGGATAGCATGGTTTGTTTTGTGAAAATTTATCCGCTGGATAACAATTTATCCGCTGGATAGCGTTATCCGGCCTTTGAACAACAGGGGCCTGGAATCCATTTCAGTATAGAGTTGCGCATTTAGTTGATTATCAGTACAGACTCGTTCCAAGGTTAGCTCCATAAACTTAAGACAAGGGGAGGGGGGAGGGGGGAGGGGGAGGAACTTAATACCATTTAGGTGCGCTATCATCTCCTGGATCATTTCATCAAGTACAAAACAACCCTTTTGAGATTTGACATAAAGCATGACCCCTACTCATGCATGCAAGTGAATTGCTTTGTTTAGTTACAACAAGAAATAAGGATTAAGCCTATTGTACAGTATTCAGTCAGTTGAACTGTTTGTGACCTGCTGATCTAGAGAGTTAAGGTAAACATAGAACATTGCGATATTTTAATGTGCATCTGTATTTCAGAACAGCAGACGATGCATTGTCAGAACTTTCTGTTCAAATTTTCCAGACCCAAATAAGCAGATCCACCAAAATAACTGAAAAAGCATGGGTCTAGACTCCCGAGGAGGACTTGCACATAAAATGACACGGGGGTGCTTGCTGTACCTTTGAGGGGTAAAAAAGTAGTTTTGGTATCTCGTAGCATGTTTAGCCTCATAAGGTCCACAGCGGGAGCTTTTGCAGCACCTAGTTAGGGTATTGAGACAAAAAGTAAGCCGCGGCTTACATAAGACGCGAACTTACCGTATAAACGGTACATTTTAACCAGTTCACGTCTTACACAAGCGTTGCTTGTCAAGAAGAGGGTTTTGAGATAGTCTTAAACAAGCCACGGCTTCTATAAGACGCAAAACTACTCGAATAAATGGTATCGCGGCTTGTTTGGGGTTAATGTAAGACGCGAACTGATACTGCGCAAGTGCAAGGTTTTCCCGCGCTAGTGCTAGAGCTCGCGCAATTCCGCGATTGCTATGACAACCAACACAAAGACTAGGCACCAGTCACGAATAAGCCGCGAACCATATATACAGCACTTCGCGTCTTACATAAGCCACTCTCGTATCAATGGCCGGTCCAGTTCGCATCTTGTGTAAGCCGCGGCTTGTGTAAATATCCGCGGCTTTTTTTTTTCTCGTATAAATGACCATACTGTGTTGTTTTAGATTTGTATCTCTTAGGGGTAAAAATTAACATTTCAAGCCACGTCCACAAAACAGGATTTTGGTATCTCTTAACGGTTTTTTATATATATATATATATATATATATAATTTCCACGAGCATCCTCGTTCTTTTTATATGGGACTTCCCCGGGGGGGGGGGGGGGGGATGTATACATGACGACGATATGACTTTCATTTTTTTCCGCTCTACAGATCATTTTCCCGTGATAATTTTGGTTCAACAAAAAGATCTTAATATCAATTACATTAATTTAGTTGCAATGGAAATACTTATGTGTATTGAACGGTTACAATCTGTGCAATATTTGGCATTATCTGGCATATATATTCATGATACTAAAAGGTTTTCGGACAATATATTTGTTTGTTATTTGTGCTCTACACCACTTATAATACAAAGAAAAAGAGAAAAAAAGTTATATTCCATTATACACACACACACCTACATAAACATAAAAATACAACATACATCGACTGACCCTTATGTTTTCCAGATCTGAATAGCATAGATAATATAAAACGGTATCTCTGTGCGTAAGTTATAAGGCAATTTTGCCCCATTTCGCTGTGTAAAGCGATAACTTATTTTTTGACATTGCAATGACTTATTCAAGATTTTGAATCTTCCTTACAGCGGTTATCAGTCACACGCGCCCTCCAACGATTTTTTTCCATTTCGAAAACTACGGTTTGGTGGACGTCAATCAAATGTCTCCATGACAATAACGGCGTCAAATTCTCAGAACATCCGAGTTGCTCTTTCATATCATCTTTACTTGACTCGTCGATAAACAGAAACTGAGAAGTAAGACTTATAAAATCGTTTGAAGCGCCTTTTCGTTCGTCTCGCTCACGGGCAATGCTTTGAAGCTACAAATTTACAAACATTGTACAACCACAACAACATGAGAATGAACTAAATATAAATATAAACTTTATTACAGAATGAACTACAAAAGTCTAACTGCTAATCTCTTGCGGCTTTCGTTACCTTTTTATTTCTGACATTCCCACGTGCCGTGTGGTTCTCTTGACGGTTTGCTTTGCATATAATTTGCCTGTCTGGTACTAGTATTCCAACCACGCTTGAAACTCGTCAAGATTGATCTCTACATGCCGGGATTATCAGTATTTTAGCAAGGTGAATGACAAAAATTTCTGCGGTGAAAATAATCTGCATCCATAACAAGCTGATAAATAGTCAATCTCCACATAAAGCGACTCATTTCAGAGGCCAACTTTTTCAGCAACCTTGTATCTTTCCTTTCTTCGACTTTCTCTTTGGCGGATCGCTCGCGGCTCTAATTTTGTTTCGTGCGCCGCCTTCTTCACAAACGTTTCGCTCGCAAAAAGTGTTTATGCTATGCAATTCAAAGACAAACCATGTTTCCTCTACATAAGAGCCCTCCATCTCAGCGAAATTGAAAATTACTTTGTCAGAATAACTGAGCGATTATTCCTGATCCAACGACGATCGAACATGGCCATGAAACTGACACGATGAAATGAACACGAATATTGTCATGGATACATTTGATTGACGTCCACCAAACTTAGTTTTTGAAATGGCAAAAAATCGTTGAAGGGCGCGTGTGACTGATAACCGCTGTAATCTTGACATAAAAGCTTTAAATATAGGAAACGTTTTTCTGCAACGACAAAAATACAAAGATTGTTAAGCAATTAGTAATACATGATTGACAAACAACTGGTCTTCACAATTTGGCATCCCAAGCATAATTTCTTTGTTATTAAGGTTATTTATATTTACATTTAAAGAGCGAAGCCACTTAATAACTTCTGCCCAAAATGTTTCGGTATAATTGCAATTGATAAAGATATGCTCAAGGGATTCGTTCTCCTTTCCACAGAAAGAACACACTGGAGAAGACGCAACACCAATTTTATACAAAAAGGCATTTGTCACTATTTATTTGTTTAACAGTTTGAATTGAAATTCACGCATCTTTGTGTCCGAGGTGACACGGCGAGGCAAGCTATAGATTTCTGGCCAATCAAGGCTATCATTTATAAAGGAGCTCCTGTATTTCTCTTGAGCGGAAGGTATGGTGATAACTCTGTTTCTGAGTTCTTTATACTGAAATAGTTCTTGATCGAAGTATTTTGCCCACTGTGCAACTTGCGTCTCAGCCGCGTGAGTGATTTTGTACCATGTGACCGAATCATGCAAAGCGCCTATTCATTGTTGAACTTATATAATGTTTGCTTCGGTTTACTGTAAGTTTCGTTTAACAAGAGATAAATCCATAGGCGTATGAGCTGGGGATAGGGAGGGGGCAATACTGTACTTAAAAGAAAACACAACAAAAAGATGCTGTTGTGGTGATTTCCAAAACTGGTTAAAAAGGTTTTACTTTTTTATGAATCTCTTTGTGATTAGACACCCGTCCGGGGGTCTGCAGGCCTTCAAGTGGTTTCTTAAGAGAGTTAGTACCTTAAGTAGTGCCGTGTAAAGTGTACTATTTGTATCTGCTGCTGAGCTGGAGTATCGTTGGCACACCGAAGACGCCATGGTACGCGGCCTTTCCTTTCCTTCCCTTTCCTTTCCTTCCTTTTCCTTTTCTTTCTTTTCCTCTTCTTTCCTTTCCTTTCGTTTTTTTTGTCCTTAAGGTTTCAAGGCTTGTAAGCTACTTGCCTTGCAAAAAGGACTTAGACTAAAATGATATGAGTGACCTGAGTTATTTATTAGCTACTAGTCGTTTAAATGTGTATCATAGGAGTCAACGATAAGGATAATATTCCTTTCCCAACTTTCTATCGACAAAACAAGGACACCAATCAAAGGTGGTGAAGACTTCAAATTTGTTTTTGTGGAAGCCCTGAAGAGAGCCGTTTTAAAATGTCTCAACCGTGGGTGATTTAATTTCTTTATTGAATTTTTCTTTGCAGGCTAGGTGTTTTCTTGTACGTCCATGTTGTTTACCATCACATTTACACGATTTCTGAATTCATGGAAGGCTTGAAGGACTTCATGCCTCATCAGTGTGGTTTTTGAACGTCTCTAGTACGTCGAGACGCTCGTCTCGAATATAGACTAACTTCTGCGACGGTCGTTCAAACAGTCCACTTCGAAAGTCTTGAAACACAAATGTCTCTGTTGGTGATCAGCCAATCGCTGAACGAACGCCATAATAGATCAGATTTATTTGATTGAGACTGTTCATAGAGGTCATTGAGTATGCAAGCTTAACTTCCAATGTAACCATCTTTGTGAACGTTTTTGGCAGTTGAGTTCGTTTTGCATTATGATTTTTAACACGCTCTGACATTCGGGCATTGCTTAATATTTTTCGGGCAAGAAGTCTTCCTCCCAACCTCCCCTTCCTCCTCCTCAAATAATCAGTTCATTCATGCAATCTTGAGGGGTACGCTTCACTTAGTTTGACTGTAAAAGTATCCGTAAAGGTTGATAAAAAGAATATGTCGAACGTGGCGGTCACAACAATCCAGGATAGTACTACAATACAAACGTCCAGACACAAGAAAGCCGGGTTATAGATCATCTTACTTCCCTCGTACCATGCCAGAGAGGAACCCTCTACCCCAATATATTCAGGGTGCTACCACAGTATATTCTACCTAAACTGAATGCGTTAGCGAAACGCAACATATCGCATTATGCACGGATAGTTTTTGGCGAGTCCTGCTTAACCGCCAGAATCCGTTATTTTATTGAAAGTGATATAAAGTGTGGGAATAAACAATGAAGCTTCCATCAGTTTGCATAAAGTGCTCCTGAATATCGCTGATATTGTTGAACACAGTTTCAGCTGAGAAACTCTGCAAGCTCACAAGAAAACGCGACTGACGGTGAGAGAAATCACGTCCAGCGTCAAGAAAATGTCTGCCGAGTTTGACATAAAAAATCAGTACCGAAAGGTATTGACGGCTTAAACGTCTTCCTTCTTATGCATTCCATTTGTGAATGTAAAATTTCGGAGAGACGAAATTATTCCTGGAGTCATCATAGCGGCTAATAAATAGCTGTTCACAACTGGGGCTCTGAATTACATCCAATCACGTAACCTGGCTTCCTTGGGATTTGGCTGAAGGGAGGAAGATGGCTGATATTTCAGGGGCGGAAAACCAAAATCTTGCTGAAGGGGATGTTCAGTTAGGTCCCAGAACTTTCCAGCAATATCAGCTTACGAACTTCATCATCATCATCATCATCATCATCATCATCATCATCATGTCCTTTTCCCACTGAGGGAAATAGGGCCTTAGCTTGCGAACGTAACACAGAGGTATTTCCGGATGTCGCT
>JAHPZR010008064.1:0-5000 GCA_019787425.1 Platygyra sinensis | reverse complement strand
TGAATTTACTTTTTGAGTGGTGCGAATAGGCTAAACAATAGCGAAAACAACACACAAAAAGTTCCTTGTTTCAATGCTCCGCCTTCTTCAAGTTAATGAGGGAGGCCATAATCCCTACGAGAAAAAGCGCGCGTTTATTTTAACCAGTGAGACTCGGCTCCTTGCGTTTATTTGAATAATAATTGAAAATATGACAGACCCATGAACTGCAAGTAAATGTCACGAGAACAATAGCCATTCTGTGCGATGCTCTAACCTTCAATCCCCTTCGGATTCCAGACCAAAATATCGCTTCTTGGCTTACCTTATATCATAACAAGTTGCGCACCAAAAGGGGAAGTTTACTGACTGTGTACTTAGAGTTTTGGATAAAAGACACCCCAAGAAAGGGAGATTCAGATCTAGAATTATAGACCAAAACAGCATAGATAATGGGTTTTGGCATTTCGCCCACACAATGACTTTCTTTCCATTCCCATTTCCTCTTAGAAGGTATTTCACACGCGATAGTGGATTCTGAATCCCCGTTTAACACTATTAATCGAGTTGAAATCAAATTCAACAACTTAGTGCTATAAATCATTGAAAAATCGTGATTTTGACATATAAATTTTTCTTCACTCTCCGTGTCAGTCAATAGAAACGAACCGCACATAATCATAATCGTGATCACAGCACGTAATCATATTTCTTGTGGTGTGTCAGAACAATTTAACTAGAACTCTGCGGGAACAATCCTGTTTTCTTAGCTATTCAAACTGGTTCTAATAGTTTTAAAAGTCACCGAATAAAACTCAATTTCAAATTTCATCAGTGGATGAAACCTTCATTTATAATGACTTGGTGACATCGGCATAGAATTAGGCAACAGTTGCAATCAAAATAAAAGTTGATTAAACCTCTTCAAATTCTTGTAAGCATTTCCCTCGTCACTAACTACATGCACATGTACATGTAAGATAACAAATTTCTCTCAAGCATTCACAGCATTTAAAACCTCTTATAGGAGACTATGATCGTCTCCTGCATTCACCTAATCACCTTTGTTGCAGATTTTCTCTATTTCTGTAATCTAGCCTCTAGCTACCAGCAATGTAAAGCGAGCATTTCTGCCCCTTGTAAAAGACTGTCTTTCAACCACTTTTTGAATGTGCATGAGCTAAAGCGAAAGCCTTATTCCGACTATTGAAACAATAAACTTGACAACTAGCGGAGTCGAAAAGCAACTTAGCGGGTTGAAGGCAGACAAAGCGTATGGTCTGGATGGAATTAGTTTTTGAAGAAAAATGCCCAGGAAATATCAAAGGTTCTTACTGATATATATCAAGATTGTATTCTACCGGAACTGTGCCTATCCAATGGGAACTCGCCAACGTATATGCTATTCACAAGAAAGGAAGGAAATCAGATCCTTCAAACCATAGCCCCGTGTCACTTACCGGTACTTGAACATATCGTACACAGCCATGTTATGAATCATCTTTCACAACGTGGTTTTAGCTTAGGACAACAGAAACACAGCACATATGTACCATTCATGATATAGCGAGTGCTATCCAGTCCAAGAAAACAATTCACGCCGCAATCCTCGATTTTTCAAAAGCATTCGACAAAGTTCTCCATCGCCAATTACATAACTGGGTCGAATCCTCTCTAGCACAGCGTACCCAATCAGTGGTAATTGGGGGGAATCTTCTACACCTGTAGTTACGACATCCGGCGATACCCCAATGAACAGTCTTAGGACCGCTATTGTTTTTAATGCATATAAATGGTTTACCTGATGGTGTAAACTCTATTGTTAGACTTTTTGCCAATGACGCGCTGTTATGTGGGACAATTTTTTGTGATGAAGACACAGCGGATCTCGAAAATGATTATTATAGATTAGAAGACCGGCAAGAAAAGTGGCAGATGGAATTTAATCTTTCAAAGTACAAAATCATGTGTTTTACAGTTAGGAGGGATCCACCAAAGTGGGAATACGTATTCTGTGGAGAAATCCTAGAAGAAGTGAAATGTCACCCTTATTTGGGGGTAGTGCTCGATAACAAAATGAGGTAATAATAATAGTAATAAGCAAATAAGGTCTTGGGACTTATCAAACGAAACCTATGGAACTGTCGAAAGACAGTGAAAGAAACCGCGAACAAAACTCTTCTGAGGCCAAGACGCCAGTATGCCTGTAGTGCATGGGACCCACACTGCCAGAAAGATAAAGCCGCTCTAGAAAGGCTACAGGGGAAAGCAGCCCGCTTTGTCACTTAAAATTTCTTTCCCAAGACAATAACAGAATGGAACAAACTTCCAGAAGAAACTCTTTCCAGCCAGTCTCTCTGTATTTTTAAAAGCAAACTAATTTAGTTTAATTTTTCTCAGTAGTTTAGCTTTTACTGTTATTTTTACATTTTAGTATAGTTTTATTTATCAGTATTTTAGAGTTGGCGTGATGTTCCATACGATTTTGCCAACATAACGATATTTATATTTTAGATTTAGATTTAAATAAATTTCTATCTTACCCACATCTGTAGATTGTCTGTCTCCTCTGGGAATGGAGGATGGACGCATCAAGGATAATCAACTTACAGCTACAACCAGTTTAAATGGTCTAAGTCAGGCTGCCAATGGTAGATTAAATCACAAGGATGGCCTTGGTGGATGGTGCCCTAATCGCCCGCTAGATGGAAATAGAGCAGGACCATATGCATTTGATGACCGGTTTATTCAGGTCAAGCTGAACATGCCCGTAAGACTCAAAGGTATTGCTGCCCAAGGTCGTTATAACGGAGAGGAAAAAGTGGAGCGTTACTGGATTGCTTACACACCAGACATAAAAGAATGTGCGTCATAAGTGGATTTACGATGAACCAGACATAAATGTGAAGGTATGAAATTAGCAGTTTACCTGTGAGCGAAATAAATAAAAGTAATCCTTACCCCTGCAGAAATGCAGCTAAAAAGAGAGAAACAAGTCAAGCTAAACAAGTTTCTCTCCTAGTGAAATTTCAGCAAGTAATAAGCTCTATCTGAACTAATGGTATCCGGCCAAATTAACATTTTGTTTTTTTTAAGAAAAATCCCGAATATTTTTTTTCGCTCAGTTGCTGGCCACTTGAGACTTCAGTGGGATGTGCACTACAACAAGTGAGCCTTGTTCTGCCTGAATAATGAGCCTAGTGCGATTGGATAAGAAAAAAAAAAGGCTGAATGCAAACATATGTTGTTATTCAGGTTAAACTAGCCTAAGGGAGCATTTTGAACACCTCTTAACCGTTACAAATCGTTTTGTTCAGATCTTTGAAGGTAACATCAACAGAAATCTACACTTAAATGTACTAAAACCACCCATTGTTGTGGAGCAAATTAGAATTTATCCAGAAGTGTACAAAAGGAAACAGGTGTGCCTAAGGTTTGAGCTTCTTGGCTGTTCATTGAAATATGGTGAGTTAATCTTACTACTTTTTAATACTGTAAGGAATTTTGTCAGCGTATTTCTCTGTTGCATCACGCGTGTAAGAAGGTTTCAGCCTCATTTAGCCAATCAGTATGCACCCGGGTTGTTAAAAGCTTTATGCCAGATTCTTTCGAGAAAGATCTCTCCTTATTGTATAAAATATTTTGTTACTTTTGTAAATTTACGTTTTGATGTGCTACTTAAATTTGCTTGACTTTCATCATTCCCGTCAAAGAAAAAGAACTGGTGGCTGGGTAGTTCGAAAGCCTGTCAATGCGAACCCCGGATTCGAAAAATTAAACTAAGCATTGATGTTTCTACGCTTGAATGAAATTGTTTTAGGTTTCTATGTTTTGGGTAGTTTGAGATTACTCAAGCTTGAAACTGAAGCACAAACAATATAAACATAAAACATCACCCAGAAGTTAGGAAACTAAAATTAAAATTCCCACTAATCTTGGGTTAGATTAATCAGGCCTTGAACAATTCGGCAATGAACTGCACATACACAATCTAAGCATTAACCTTTTGTACATCTTATGTCTTTGCCAAAGTCACATTACAGACCCCACTTGACCCTCAAATCCGTTCCGCTTGATCCAGAGTTGAGTCCATAACAATCTTTCTTGAACAATTCTGTTCAAGGGGGAAGGATGCATTTAGGTTTACCCCATGTGAAGCACCAACCTGTGAGACAAGGCCATACCACAACATTGGGAACTTCTTGCGATAAGTGAGTGGGTTCCCGTTCTTGAACGTCCCCTGCTAACCATGTGACAATGAAGATGCTGAAGGTGAAGCCCACGATTTATAGCCCCTATATAGGTCTAATCATTACCAGATGTAATAACAAAGGCAGCTCATTCTCCTCAGTTATTTTAGTTAAGACCCTGAGTGCTGGCCCGGTCTGAGGCGCGAAGCCGCGATATCCCGCAAATCAGTCTGCCGCTCTATCAACTGAACTATCCAGGCGGCTAACCAAGCAGTGTGTCAACCATTAGGCTATACTGTGTCTTTATTGGTAAAAAAGGGTTAACGTGGAAGTTTTCACTCACTACTCAGGTCTTGTCACATACACGATGCCTCAAGGTAATACAAGAGAAGGAAGATACCCTGCTATCACTTCCTCGCACCACAAACGTTGAGAAGACTGGACACCAGGTACGTCCGCTAAAACTTCTGGGATTGTGTAGTTTTCCTTGAAATAATATACAAACTGCGGTTACAAACATGACAAAACAACGCATGTTGTAAAAAAAAAACTTTGATTGTTGACTTAACGTTTCGTATGCCTCAACATACATCCTCAATAGTGATGGTTGGATAATACAATTAGATATTTAAGAGTGTGTCTCTGTAAAAGCGGTCCGGTCGATTTTGCTTGAGTCACAGATTTAGCTCATCTCTTGTGTGTTGTAAGACATTCATGTACCTATACTAAAACCACAATCCGTTTGATCGGATCTCTTTATTCGTCTGAGTTTTACGGAAATTAAATTTCACTCGAGCGAAGGCCTGTCGTGACACTTTTCAAGACTTAAAT
>JAHPZR010008063.1:0-10403 GCA_019787425.1 Platygyra sinensis | reverse complement strand
ATCTATACTCTTTTCTCAGTGAATTGTAGCAAGACTGCCAGATACTGGCCCTGCTTGTTGAAACTAGAACAGAAAAAAATACTTAATTGCTGTAAAGCGGTAAGCTGATTAAGGAAACTGGTAGATTCTATCAGAAATGTTTGATGACCAGAAGCTAGAAAGCAAAAGACTAAACAGTATCGCAGTGAAGTCCAGTATGGTAAATGTTACACGGTAAATGTTTTGTTTTCATTACATGTACATGCATTTTTAATGTTTTGTTCTCAGTACACTCACTTAATGAGTTCCAGTTGAACGTCTGTGCATGATGGTTAGTTGCTAGGGCTTTCCTCCCACAAGGTTATTAAATTCAATTTTTGGCTCACAGAGAAGAACTTTATATTTTTAATCAAGCAAGACATTAGAACATCTTAATTGGAGGCAGTTTTTCTTTATATTTTTACCACTGTAAAGGTATATACTGAATGCAAATATGGCGGACCACTCGGTTGGCGCGTGAGTCAAGCTACATGAAAAGCGAGGTTAGTCAGTCTGATGTTTTTCTTTCACAATGCTTACTCAGAAAACTCTTGCTTTGTCGTCGATCTGTTCTGTTTTATTTCGCTGTGGCTACGGGTTGCTGTGCTTCTGAATGCGATGAGAAGGGATAAAAATCTTCCATCGGTCAGTTCTAAGAGATAACAGTAGATCAATGCAATTAGTTGAGATGAAGAAGAGGAGTTCGCTGAGTTTGCAATCGCCGCGGTAACTTAGGGACGATCGCGCGAAAATTTCCAGTCAATAGATTTTTTAAAATTTTTTACTGCAGGCAAATAATGAGTTACTTGTGCCAGAAATGCAAAACAAATTGGGGATCACCGTCTTCGTTTCAGAGATAAAGCGTGTAGTAAACTATACTGATTTCGGAAAATTGTCCCATATGATTGGGCATGGTCTACAGGCGTATAATAGTTAAAAATATCAGAGGTGAGTCAATAGAGGCAAACGATCTTAGACATATTTTGTAGAAGTAGGTCTGTTGCGTGAGTAATGCCAAATGTTACTAACGTTTTCACAAAATTTAACCTTTTAAGAGACATCTGAAACTGCCGCGTGAAAACCCCATCTCAATCGGATATTAAAAATGGCCTAGAATTGCAGGTAATTAAAGAAATTCAAATTTCCCGCTACATGACCATATATGGTCAAAATTAAGGGGCTTTATTAAATGCAAAAACAATGAATGTATTTCCAACGGAGAAAAGACAAAGCTGCATAGGATCAAAATTGTAGTTTTTTTGACTTAGCATAATTATGTGGTACTATTATAATGATGCATATTTCATCACGAAATACATCATTATGACGTCATGATGATTGCCACGAGAGAGCTGGAATTTATTTTTCTGTGCAAATATACTTACAATGTAGCCGTGATTGACACAGTGTAACGTCGGCAACGTTGGCGGTAACGTACGCGAAATTTAAGTTCAAGACCCCTTGTAAAATCAGGAATATCATTTAAAATGAAATCAGGCTTGTTGGTTTACACAGTCACTTAAAGGGGCATTGTCGCGCTTTTGGCAACTTTATAAAAAGCTAGAAGGTGTCTTAGTATCAGTTGAATCCCAAAAATAATGGTCTAGTTTTGTTATTTAAGACTATTTGAAGGTACTGAAACTGTTTCCTGTCGCCTGTCGCTACGGATGGCATGGATGGAAGTGGATTGAAACTTGAAAAAATTGGCCAACTTTTTCAAGTTTTGATGGTATGTGTTCAAAAAATCCTCAAGAAATTTGTTATGGTTAGCCCTCTTTGAGAAAATTCATTCGATACCTTCGTCGCAGCTTTACAGAAGCATTTTGTTTATGAGGAAAGCCTCAAAGCAATGATTTTAGCACAGAATTGACCTAGCTAAAACTGCAAAATCCTCGTGACACTGCCCCTTTAACTGTAGATATTTGGAGCAGTTAATATAAAAAACCCTGACACTTCACACTGGAATTTGAATAAATGCTAGTGCACTCAATATTGTGGTTTTTTATGTAACGTTGGCAACGGTGCTTTTTTATTCTACTTCTTCAACAGAAATCAGTGAAGTGGGGAAATTTTGTAGCCCAATTAACATGTTAGTAGGCATAAACATGTTCATGAAAGGAAAACTGGGCAGCTCTTTTTTAAAGTGCCCATATTGTCAAAATTTTTATTTTCTTATCTGATTCTATATATCACCCAATGAACTTCTGCAAAAGAAAAATTCGATTTGGATAAAGTGCAATCTTTTTTAGAAGTTTTAAAAACGTTCAAATTTGCCGCCATTTTGGTCCACCATTCGCACCAGTCTTCCCTTCATTTTGAATGAGTTGTTGCGTAGATTTAATAAGGAACACGTGACTTCAGGCTTAACACATCTCGCTTGTTTTACCTCTGTAATTTTAACTTAGTAGCTCATACTAAATGCTGGAAAAGAGCCTTTTACATGGACTGTGAAGCTAAATTTACAGAGGTAAAACAAGCGAGATAAGTCAAGCCATATGTCACATGTTCCTGAATCTATGTCACAATTCTGAGCATGTCGATGCTGTGATCAGTGGCACAAGTAGACCGCAAGAAAATATGATTTTCAGGTTTTTAAAAATTCTTAAAAAAATCGCTTTTTATCCAAATCGAAAATTTTTTTTGCAGAAGCTCATTGCATAAAATACAGATTCAAATGGGAAAATAAACATTTGGATGATATGGGCACTTTAACATTTAGTTGTGCTAGATTAAAGGTTCAAAATTGCGTCTGAATGTAACGTCCGCGACAGTGGAATTGCCCGTATAAGGTGTGTGTAGTACATGTGTTTCGGCACACGTAATGCTGCAATCTCTTTGACCAGTACTGTACCATGAAAGAACTAGAAATATTTCTGCTCACCCCTGGTTGTGGTTGTAGTCCACTGAGGGGTTACTGGGCTGGCGTATACACAAGTACATGTAAATTTTGTATTATACCTGGTTGAAGAGAGGTACTGTGAGAGTAAAGTGTCCTGCCTCAGCACAACAAGAACTCAACACAGTGACAATGACTCTACACGATGAGCCCGTGTATCATTGTGCAATATCCTAGAAATTAAGCGGACACTATATTCAGGGTCCCAATGCTGTCTGCTTAACACAGTCATTCTAAACTTTACTAGTCATTCAAAACTTTATCTAAATCCTCTTCACAGACACCCTGAAACTGCAAAGAAGCGGCCACCATTTTGTTAAAAAGTATACAGTGTATTAATGAAGAGGACTTGAAAAACATGTTTCGGCAACTCCTGTGCCATCGTCAGTTTACGCATGGAATTACAATGATGAACAATATATAGCAGAAAAATTAGAATAACAATGGTATGATACAACAACTGATTACAAAGAAAGATTAAGATTTACATGAAACAATTGTTGATTTAGGGAGGGTTTCTCCCAGTGAATATGCACTGCCTCCTTGATTTTTAATTGTGTCCGTGTTGTTGCTTGATCTATTACAACAAAGCACTCGCTCGAACAAAGTGCCCGACACTCAGGTGAGTCCTGTAAATGCTTGAAAATGTGAGAGGCCTTATCTATATTTAAGTGCTCGTTTATGCGTGTGCAACTGTGTCGGGAAGTCTCGCCGACATAGCAGCCACCGCAGCCTGCACACCTGACTCTATAAACAACGCATGATTTGAGCTCTTTAGGGATAAGGTCTTTCACGCTAAACAAAGAGCCGATTTTGAACGAAGAAAACACTAGCTTGATATTAAAGCTGTTGTCACAAAAACGCTGAATGGTTCTAGGAATCCGTTTTTGTGCAATAGCAGAAAATTTACCCACATAAGGTAATTTGACATAGGAGCACTCTGGGCTGTTGTTGCTATTTTGCCTGTTAAACTGAAAAAACTTATTGATAGTGGAATTAATAGCCTTGTCAATAATGTGCGCTGGATAAGAATTTTTGAGTAAAAAATCCCTTATCTTAGTAGTTTCCTGATGGAATTCTAGCCAAGTACTATTAATCTTGTATGCTCTATCTATAAGAGTTCTAATTAAGCCTAACTTATAGGAGTATGATGTAAAGCTAGTGAAATTCATAAGGAGGCCGGTAAAGGTCGATTTGCGAAACACCGTGGTGAGAACAGGGACCTGATTGTTGTCAATGAGGACATCTAAAAAAGGCAGCCTATTTTCAGATTCCTTTTCCATGGTGAACCGTATATTTGTATGCCTGCTGTTAAGATAATGAAAAAACTGCACCGCATCGTCTTCAGAGTGAAATAAACAAAAGGTGTCATCGACGTACAGTCTGTAAAACAAAACCTCCGTAAGATCGAAATTTTGTAACCACTCCCTCTCATGATGACCCATAAAAAGATTAGCCAATACTGGTGCGAAGGGGGATCCCATAGCTACCCCATCAACTTGATCATAAAAAGAACCATTGAAAGAAAAGTGAGATTGGGCTGTGGCTATGTGAAAAAGATCTTTAAGCTCCTGCACCGCATCGTCTTCAGAGTGAAATAAACAAAAGGTGTCGTCGACGTACCGTCTGTGAAACAAAACCTCCGTAAGATCGAAATTTTGTAACCACTCCCTCTCATGATGACCCATAAAAAGATTAGCCAATACTGGTGCGAGGGGGGATCCCAAAGCTACCCCAAGAACCATTGAAAGAAAAGTGAGATTGGGCTGTGGCTATGTGAAAAAGATCTTTACGCTCCTTAGCTGAAAAAGTGGTATTGGTATACTATCCCAAAGGCTCAAACCCGGCTCGAATCTACGGCCTCCCTAAGATGCATAAACCACGGCAGCAGGGTGCGGTCCCTCCCTTCCGGCCGATCGTCTCTTCCATCAGGGCCTACAATTATAATCTGGCCAAGTACCTGTGCAATGTATTGACACCCCTCATTCCCGCTGAGTTCTGCGCTGAGGATTCGTTCTCTTTCGTCAATGAGATCCAAAAACTGTCAATGCACAACAAGTTCATGGTGTCGTTTGACGTGGAAAGCCTTTTCACGAACATTCCTCTAGAGGAAAGTATAGATTTAGCTGTTAGTTACATCACTCAGTATACCAATACCACTTTTTCAGCTAAGGAGCTTAAAGATCTTTTTCACATAGCCACAGCCCAATCTCACTTTTCTTTCAACGGTTCTTTTTATGATCAAGTTGATGGGGTAGCTATGGGATCCCCCCTCGCACCAGTATTGGCTAATCTTTTTATGGGTCATCATGAGAGGGAGTGGTTACAAAATTTCGATCTTACGGAGGTTTTGTTTTACAGACTGTACGTCGACGACACCTTTTGTTTATTTCACTCTGAAGATGATGCGGTGCAGTTTTTTCATTATCTTAACAGCAGGCATACAAATATACGGTTCACCATGGAAAAGGAATCTGAAAATAGGCTGCCTTTTTTAGATGTCCTCATTGACAACAATCAGGTCCCTGTTCTCACCACGGTGTTTCGCAAATCGACCTTTACCGGCCTCCTTATGAATTTCACTAGCTTTACATCATACTCCTATAAGTTAGGCTTAATTAGAACTCTTATACAGTGCTGTAGATAGAGCGTACAAGATTAATAGTACTTGGCTAGGATTCCATCAGGAAACTACTAAGATAAGGGATTTTTTACTCAAAAATTCTTATCCAGCGCACATTATTGACAAGGCTATTAATTCCACTATCAATAAGTTTTTTTCAGTTTAACAGGCAAAATAGCAACAACAGCCCAGAGTGCTCCTATGTCAAATTACCTTATGTGGGTAAATTTTCTGCTATTGCACAAAAACGGATTCCTAGAACCATTCAGCGTTTTTGTGACAACAGCTTTAATATCAAGCTAGTGTTTTCTTCGTTCAAAATCGGCTCTTTGTTTAGCGTGAAAGACCTTATCCCTAAAGAGCTCAAATCATGCGTTGTTTATAGAGTCAGGTGTGCAGGCTGCGGTGCCTGCTATGTCGGCGAGACTTCCCGACACATTTGCACACGCATAAACGAGCACTTAAATATAGATAAGGCCTCTCACATTTTCAAGCATTTACAGGACTCACCTGAGTGTCGGGCACTTTGTTCGAGCGAGTGCTTTGTTGTAATAGATCAAGCAACAACACGGACACAATTAAAAATCAAGGAGGCAGTGCATATTCACTGGGAGAAACCCTCCCTAAATCAACAATTGTTTCATGTAAATCTTAATCTTTCTTTGTAATCAGTTGTTGTATCATACTATTGTTGTTCTAATTTTTCCGCTATATATTGTTCATCATTGTAATTCCATGCGTAAACTGACGATGGCACAGGAGTTGCCGAAACATGTTTTTCAAATTTAAAAGTCTGGTCCTCTTCATTAAGATTCTCACAAAATTGCTGCTTTTACGTCCTTTTCATACAGTGTATGTACACAAGCATATACTCCTGTCCTTAGAGATCTTCACTGCTTACCGGTTCATCTTCACATAGAATTTAAAGTTCTCTTAATCACTTATAAAGTGCTTCGAGGACAAGCTCCAACCTATTATATACAAGATCTCCTTCAACCATACCAGCCTAGTCGCAGTCTGAGGTCTTCTTCCCAAAATCTCTTAGTTAAGCCTCGTTTTAATTTGAACTCTTATGACAAACGCGCCTTTTCAGTCGCATCTCCTGATCTGTAGAATTCTCTGCCACAGGATATCAGATCAAGTTGTACTGTAGACGCTTTTAAAATTAATGTAATCTTAAAACATTTCTTTTTATTCGAGCTTTTGACTTGTAATAATTTTAGTTGTATTTATTTATTTTTGTATATTTAACAGTTGTAAGCAGCACCTTTGAATCTTGTAGAAAAGGTGGTATACAAATGTATTATTATTACTAGCATTATTATTATTATTATTATTATTATTATTATTATTATTATTATTATTATTATTATTACTATTACTATTATTATTATTATTATTATTATTATTATTATTATTATTATTATTATTATTATTATTATTATTACAAGTGAAACCGGTATAACAATATATAATTATAAATCCCATAGAAAATTGGTAAATGTGAAAAGGTTAAAAAAAAAATAAAAAATAGATTAGTGTGTATAAATTTAAGGCCTGAATATTTTTCCAAATATTTTTGTCATGAATTCCAGATTGGATTTATAACCTTCATGCAATAAAGTGTTAGTATACACATGTAACCCTAGCACTATGAACTCAAAAGCCATGAAAATACCATTAATTAATTCATGACAAATTTATGACCTTTTCAAAGGTTTTTCATGGAATTTTCATGGCTTTTTTCATGGCTTTTTTCATGGGATTGATGGCATGAAAAAAGTATGAAAAAAGCATTAAAAAAGGCATGAAAATCCTGTGAATATTTCCATATTCATGACCCATGAAATCTCTTACATTATGCAAAACTCATCAAATCCCCTTGAAAATACCATGAAAGTTTACTGATAAAAGGTCCAAAATTTCATGGGTTATTCATGGGTTTATTCATTATGCCATGAAAATAAAACCTGGATTTTCATGGTTTTCGATTTAATGGGTTCATGATTTTCATGGCCCATGAATTGCCCATGAATGCCCTGTGAATATGGAAATATTCATTGACCATGAAAATTTGTGTATCTTTTCATGGCATTTTAACTGCTTATGCCCCATTGGGCTGTCGGGATTTTCATGGGGTAGATAAAGGGCAAGGGATACCATGAAAATCCCCTTAAAAAATTCTCACGAGTTTTTCAAGGGTATGTGAAAGGACATAGATACCATGAATATGCCATTAAACTCTTAGAAATATTAACAGATTCCAGATATTGATATTTGTTAATGTCACCAAATCTAAACTGGCATATTTCATGTATGCATACAGATAATTATAATTTGACAGAAAATGATTGAATTCTATAATTTCTGTAAAAACAAAATAATGCTCTTCCAAATTAATTATTGTTAAATTACACTGTTTCGAGCTCTTTACACTTATAAAAATTTATTTCAGATGGTTTTTGTCAAGTATCCAAACATCAGGTTTAAAAGACCAGTTGAAACATCTTGTGTCTGTTCAAGATTTAATATTTCATTTGCTAAATTTAAAGGTTTCTTAAATATGGCATGCATACATGTATCTAATCTTACCAACATTTCCTTTATACAGTAATAGCTTCAAATTCAAAGTTGGAATTTTTGCCTTGAAGGCTCTCACAGTTTGATGGAAATACTGACAATATCATCACTCGTGTTTGTGAATTGAATTTCACTTAGCTTTTCAGCCATGCAGTTTTGTTTGTGAATGCATACTTCAAGCTTTTGTGCTTCAATAACTGCAACAAAAACACCCAGCAGCATGTGATTAAAATCAGATGATAAGTTTTGTTCAATTTCACCACTCAAAAGCTACATGTAAGTTAAAAGCAATTGCTCATAATAGAAACATGATTTAAGATCAAGTTCTAAGACAAGCTTTCAATTCTTTTTGGTTTAAGTTTTCATTGTAACTCAAAAGCTGAAATGGACAGTACAGGAAGAACAACAATTGAGATCAAAACTGGCTGAGGCATACATGTATTTGCCATGGCCAAGATCGAGTTTACTGGCAAATCAGTGCAGTATTGATCATCAAAAACACTTTTTAAAGTCCTAATTCAGAAGGCTTGCGATTCTTTATACTTACATTTCTTCCTTGAGCCAAAAGATCCAAATTTGTTCTAAGTATATCTTCGCACTGACTACTGTAATCGCTTGACCGTTGGAATCAACCGCGCATTTCAGAGCATTGCATCATGGGTTATAGGACTCGTTCCCAGGGTCTACCAGCATTCAACTCCAATATGGCCGCTGCTTGTTTCTGGCATGTTCGAATTACGAAAGAACTCTGCTTTTTTACACGATTTAGAGGCCTACCACGAACTGAAAAGTATTCAGATATCATTTGCAGAGGCGCATAGTTATCCCAAGCTATTTTGCTACTACAGAGGTGCAAAATAATTGATCTTTTTTTATGAGAAAGAGGAAGCATACAGCTGTGGTCATTCATATGATGAAGACACGAAACTGAAGTCTGGAGATGAACAGTAGTTGCGGCCTTAAATCTACATTGCTGGTATTTATAATTGTGCCATCGGTTTATGATAGGAATCAGTGACAATAAACAGCCTGTGTACGAAATCAGCCTGCGTACGAAACTAGCTTTGAAGTTTTCGCAGTAGTGTTTTGAAAGTAGAAATAAGTTTGAGTTTTTCATTTCCTTTGTTAAGATGGCGTTAAGTAATACTTTCTTGGCTTCGATAAGTAGAATTTTACAACTAGCCAGCCTATGTACTCAGACTCTAAAAGTCCATTCCTAATGAAGACTAAAAACAACCCTTTTAACCTTCCAGTATATCAATAATATATCAATATCATTATAATTCAGTTCGTTTGAAACTTTGTAATATGTTTATTTTATCCTTGATAAACACATTGGACTCAAAGGAAAAAAATGTCTTCATTTTGGTTCATTTGTCCTTTAAACAATATGATGTGTGCCCATATGATAGCTTTTGGTGTATTAGTGACCTCTTAGCTTGTGTGTGCTAGTTCTTGATTCCATAAAATAAATAAATAAATTGGACAAAATAATTTGCACCAAGGATTTTTCAAAACTGGCACTTGTTTCACAAATTGGCATTCTTTATCAGTGAATATAATGTCAGAATTCTCATCTGCTCATTTGAAAGGTTTTTTTAAAACAAAATCATGAATGTGCCTGTAGCATTCTGCTGCTGCTGCTTCCTTAGTAATAATTATATCTTTCATGATACTTTTAGTGCACAAAAAAACTGTCTAATTTTAATGCCTCTTATTTCCATATACAAATTGCCAAACATAATTTTAAGGGTAAATTCATGGTAATAAATATTGTGTGAACCAAAACTACAATTTCATGGGGTATGAAACATTTTTCATGACCGGCCATTAAATTTTGTATCTCGTTAACAATGGTTTTTCAAGAACCATGAAAAACATGGAGCATGAGTTTTGTAGCAGAGTTTCATGGTGTGTGCTCCTTCACCATCATTTTCATGGAAAATTCATGGACCATGAAAGAGACAACTTTTACTTTCACGAGTCATGAAAAATATATCCTCTAGTTTCATGGAAATTTCATGGGCCATGAAATAGACAACCTTTACTTTCACAAGTCATGAAAAAATATACTTCTGGTTTCATGAGAATTTCATGACCCATGAAAGAGACAACGTTTACTTTCATGAGTCATGAAAAGTATATCCTCTTTTTTCATGGGCATTTCATGACCCCAGATTAGGCCATGAACATCAATTTTGCTTCATTCATGGGCCATGAAATCATTTTCATGACCTCTTCATGGGATTTTCATGGAGTTTTAACGGACTCGTATGTTCATAGTGC
>JAHPZR010008062.1:15000-48815 GCA_019787425.1 Platygyra sinensis | reverse complement strand
TAAATTTCGCGTACATTACCGCCAACGTTGCCGATGTTACACTGTGTGAATCACTGCTACATTGTAAGTATATTTGCACAGAAAAATAAATTCCAGCTCTCTCGTGGCAATCATCATGACGTCATAATGATGTATTTCGTGATGAAATATGCATCATACATGTAGTACCACATAATTATGCTAAGTCAAAAAAACTACAATTTTGATCCTATGCAGCTTTGTCTTTTCTCCGTTGCAAATACATTCATTGTTTTTGCATTTAATAAAGCCCCTTAATTTTGACCATATATGGTCATGTAGCGGGAAATTTGAATTTCTTTAATTACCTGCAATTCTAGGCCATTTTTAATATCCGATTGAGATGGGGTTTTCACGCGGCAGTTTCAAATGTCTCTTAAAAGGTTAAATTTTGTGAAAACGTTAGTAACATTTGGAATTACTCATGCAAAAGACCTAGTTCTACAAAATACGTCTAAGATCGTTTGCAAGCCTCCGTTGACTCACCTCCGATATTTTTAACTATATATCCCTGTAGACCGTGCCCAATTATGTGGAACAATTTTCCGAAATCAGTATAGTTTACTACATGCTTTATCTCTGAAACGAAGACGGTGACCCCCAATTTTTTTGCATTTCTGACACAAGTAACTCATTATTTGCCTGCAGTAAAAATTTAAAAAAATCTATCGACTGGAAAATTTTCGCGCGATCGTCCCTAAGTTACCGCGGCGATCGCAAACTCAGCAAACTCCTCTTCTTCATCTCAACTAATTGCATTGATCTACTGTTATCCCTTAGAACTGACCGATGGAAGATTTTTATCCCTTCTCATCGCATTCAGAAGCACAGCAACCCGTAGCCACAGCGAAATAAAACAGAACAGATCGACGACAAAGCAAGAGTTTTCTGAGGAAGCATTGTGAAAGCAAAACATCAGACTGACTAACCTCGCTTTCATGTAGCTTGTCTCGTGCGCCGACCGAGTGGTCCGCCATATTTGCGTTCAGTGTATACCTTTACAGTGGTAAAAATATAAAGAAAAACTGCCTCCAATTAAGATGTTCTAATGTCTTGCTTGATTAAAATAATTATAAAGTTCTTCTCTGTGAGCCAAAAATTGAATTTAATAACCTTGTGGGAGGAAAGCCCTAGCAACTAACCATCATGCACAGACATTCAACTGGAACTCATTAAGTGAGTGTACTGAGAACAAAACATTAAAAATGCATGTACATGTAATGAAAACAAAACATTTACCGTGTAACATTTACCATACTGGACTTCACTGCGATACAGTTTTATTAGTCTTTTGCTTTCTAGCTTCTGGTCATCAAACATTTCTGATAGAATCTACCAGTTTCCTTAAATCAGCTTACTGCTTTAACAGCAATTAAGTATTTTTTTTCTGTTCTAGTTTCAACAAGCAGGGCCAGTATCTGGCAGTCTTGCTACAATTCACTGAGAAAACAGTATAGATCATTTTCACGTGACATCACCGCTTTCTAAAATCCAAAAACTAAAAAGATCCCCAAAAGTTTTTATCCTCATAAAGTATAAGAGACGGTATATTTATATCTGTTTACAATTTTACAGCTCCATAGCGTGCTTTGTCTGGAAGCCAGAGAGCATTTTGAATTTCAGAGTTATGGCGGTGCGTGACATAAAGCTATGATCGCATTTGTCGAAAAATATTTGTGACCCTATTTGGGAAAACTGGGCTTAACGAAAATAGCGTTGTTAGCATTTTCAATGCATTTTAAATGCGTTGATAATGCATTACAACGCGTTGACAATGGTTCTAAATGCATTTATAATGTTACTCAGTCCATTGTAAAAACATTGACAATGATAAGTGAATGACAATGGTGAATTTTGAGCTCGGTAATTAAATGTGAAATATGAAATATTCAAAATGACACGAGCATGGGACAAAGAAAAATCTGAGTCCCCGACAGGAATCAAACCCATGACCTCTCGAATACCGGGCGGGCGCTCTATCCACTGAGCTACGAGAACTCATGGAGAGCAAGGTCATTTTATTGAGTTCATATGTGACAGGTGTCCTGTATACTGCTAGGATCAGCACTGCCGAATTCATCATGAGTAGCGATAAGTGGAGTCAGTCAACTCTCTTCTCAGTGTTTAGATATCGCAATTAAATACTGTCTCTCGTGTTTGATACATGTATATTACATATGGGATACATGTAAGTACTAGTGGTATGGATCATGTTAGCTTGACACAGACTTACATCTACCTTACTACAAGACAAGTCTGTTAAGAATTCAATGACTTGTCGTATGTTAATGACCCATCTATATCTTCAGGGGAAGAACGGGTAGGGGTTAGAAAGAGAATGCAACTTAGAGAGTTCTCTTGTTACTATCTGACAGTACTAAACCAGGTACATTACATGTACTTCAAATCTTATTGAAAGGGGCTTGTAACCAAACTTACGTGGCTGTTGCTGTAACTGTGTCACCAGTATCAACTGTTTTGTTACTTTGGATGTACAATTAGCTGTCACCAGGATCAAATCTGAACTCCAGATAACCACCCACAATGTACACGCAACTGAATAAATTCGCCCTGTTCTTTGCGGTCCACTGCAAAGAGAAGCAGTCCATCACTTACGCTTGTTTGGAAGGTTAAGTCAATCCTGTTTTCTTCCAAGTTAAATGAAATACTTTTGTGTTCCAGAAAGGAATTCCTTCCAAAGGCTGGAAAGTGGAGGTCAAATTCTGTAAACAAAATAAAAATTTACATTTGAATTATTTTGCAACTATCAAAATTAATACACTATTGCCATTTGTTTAAAATTATTTAAACATTCTCAAACCAGTATGATAAATATCAATTTTGTTTTTGTCTGAAATTCATTTTTGAGTTATTTTTTTGTAAAAAAAATACCTCTTAGTTGGCGCGTCGAGTATGTTATGGACGGGTCAATGGATCAGTGAGTCAGTGAGTCAGTGAATCAGTGAGTCAGTGAGTGAGAGATGTATGTATATCACACCAATCAGATCGGATCTACTATAAACAGCCAATCAAATTTCTTGTTTTAAAGGTAAATGGTATATGAGAAGATTTGATCCTGATACAGTTCAGAACGGCCATATTTATTCTTCTATAAAAGAGGAGGAAGTATTCATATACAGTACCGATCAGAAGAAACCTAACAGGGAACGCTTGACAGAACGCGTTCTGTTGCCATTCCGCACGCGTTCCCGTTCCCGTTCTGCATCCGTTCTGATCCGTTCTGTATCCATTCTGTATCCGTTCTGTATCCGTTCCGTACACATTCCATATCCGTTCTGTATCCGTTCTCTGTCCGTTCTGTTCTGTTCCCGTTCTGCCAGTGTTCCATCGGTTAGCGTTCTTGGAACTCGTTCAGAAAAACAAGATTTCCGGGAACTCGTTTACAAGAATGCTTCACTCGGTTAAAACTTTCGACGTATGCGTGCGTGCAAAAATTAAAACAATAAACTTACATTTTCGTGGTGAAAATGTGAGTCGAGTTACTTGAAAAATATGGGAAGAGGATTGTAATACAACTTCAAGGCCAGTTACCGAATCTTTTTTTTCTGAAATGATACAAAGCGACCGGTAGTCTGTATGATTGCCCGAGGAAAAGAAGTAACGAGCTGGCCAAGCACTTTCAACACCATCAGTGAAGAAATGCAAGCAAAAGACGGACTTTTGGCTCTTGTAGTTACACAAATACTTTAAGTGAGATTTAACATTGAAGTATCACTGAAAAATTGTTCGGCGAATGCGGAGAAAACTTGGCTGGAGGACGGGAGCGGTACAGAGTACTACAAGCCGAAGCGAGTGCAGCACAACATTTTGTGATACTTTTAGTGATGTCCTTTTAACAGGCAAATGCTAAGTGAAGATTGAATGTTATCCTCTTCGATTCTTCTGCAATGTTGGCGAACAACACCGTAATAAAGGTCAACCAAAAGAGCGAGGCTTTTGTTTTGATTCTGTTTCGTGTAAAAACCTTTCAATCCCAGTCTAACTCGACTCGTCATTTCATTTCCTTATTTGGGCATAACTTGGGCTTGTTGTCAATAACAAAATGGCCGCTACGAACATGAAATGGACTAGAGAACTGAGAAGACGCAGGGAAAATGCTCGCTTAGTGTGTGTAAAAAGAATTGAAAAATGACCTAAGATGATTCGTTCCGTTAATTTCTCAAGATCGCCGGGGCAGAAAAGAATTGGACAAACGTGTATTTAAAATTGTACAATCGTTTTCAAATCCCTGGTAAGCACTCTGATAGATCTCTGATAGCGTGACATACAGTATAAGCTTATTACAGTGTAGCATGTGTTCTGAAGAACACGTTCTCTTATAGTTTACGTTCCAGAGAACGCTTTTATAATTTTTGTGATCTGTCACCGTTCCGTATCCGTTCGATATCCGTTCGATACAACAATGTAGCTGTTCTGTATCCGTTCTATACCCGTTCCGTTCCCGTTCTCGTACCCGTTCTGTATCCATTCTGTACCCATTCGCGTTCCCGTTCCCTGTTAGGTTTCTTCTGATCGGTACTGTAGGAAAGAATAAGAAATGCAACCAAAAAGCCAGACCTTACACGATGAATGTGCAAATTTTGCACAATCCGACCTCTGCACAATTCATGAAAAATTGCTCACTTTTAACAAAATAAACCATTCTTTAATGCAAAAGAAATTAACTGAGCTATTTGTAGCCACTGAAACTATTAATTTCCAGTGTAAGTCAACAAATGCAATCAAAATATAGCCAATGAACTGCTCGGTTCCAACGGTTAACATCCCAAAGCGATTCAAATTCGTGTTCGCGAACAGAATATATGTCATTGTTGTCCCAGTTTTGTAACAAAAGCGCTTCCAATCATCTCACATCCTGACCAAACAGGTCATACATACATGCAAGGTCCAGAATCAAACACGAACGATCGCGAACAATAAAAAAAATTGCATTCTACACACTTGCTTTGCGATGATGTAATTTGTTTTCATATGGCCAAACTCTCACTCCAGACTGCATTGGGACTGCATTGCCCTTTTGTGGAATGCTATCAGAGTGAAAAACCAGTTCAAAGCAATTTTTTCAAAGAATGTCAAAAAAAAAACAAATTAAAGAAAATGACATACAGCTGTAGCATATAGATGCGAAAAAGAGGCTTAAATCCCCTGAAAAAACCTAGATGGGCGGCCAATTTGCAGTCTTCACAAAAAAGTCTTAGTTGCTCATGGCTAAAGAGAGGCCGAAATGAAATTAGGAAGCATTCTCTTGTTCTGCGACAACGCAATAACAGTCATTATGTTAGCTATTAGTAGTTAGGATTTCATGATAAAATAATAATGGTCTCTATAGGTTACAAAAAATGAAGGTTCCTGAGACATTGACAGGGCTGACAAGTACATGTATACTTTTACTCACCACGAAAGCAAAAAATCCCCTATAATAATTTTGCCAAATTCACCACATGTAATCCTGTAAACTCTGCATTAAGAAAGTCCAGGTCTGAGGGCTAAACCTGCAACATAATGCAAGGACATAGGTTTCTATTTACCATGACAATATATGACCATTTATCTGTTCTTATTAAAATGAAAACTTAACATTTAAATTTAACCATCGGTATTAATTAATTTATGTTGTTATTGTAATTCTCTTTGTTCCATTTGTTTAAGTTAAATTCTTTCTTTCAGCATTCATAGAATATTAATTTATATGAGAATGAAAGAAAATAAAATCAACTGACTTACCTTAAGCATTTTAACTTCCTTGTTCGCTCCGACTGTATTTTTGATTTATTATATGGCTGTGTCTCACAAGGACTGGGAACTACCAAATTCACGAATTTGATTGGCTGAATTGGATATTGACCGCGGTCTAGATTTTCCCATCTAGACCGGCATCTAGACGGGTAATGTTTTGAAGTGAAAAGTTGCAAACTAAGAAGCAAAATCGTTGACTGTTTTCATCTAACAATATTTATTTCTGTAAGTGGCAAAAAGCTGATGAGAAAAAAAAACTAAAGAGGACGAGCAAACTTCCGAAGAATTAAATTCGGCCCATTGCCTTTCGCAAGCAAAACGTCAGCACAAACCAGTTACATTACATGAATTACGTAAATTGTAGTTGTCTTTGCCATATAATAAACATCTTATTAACCGAGCTAAGTCGGTCTGTATGGGAGAATCTTGACCTCGGTCGTGTACAGACCTCACTGCGTTCGGTCTGTACTTACGACCTCGGTCAAGATTCTCTCATACAGACCTCCTGCTCGGTTAATAAGAGCTAAATAATACTGTCATGAAGAATTCCATGACATTTATTTAACAGAACTACTAGCCCATCACCAAAAATCGACATGCACACGTTGAAACGTAATTATACTTCACGATTTGTTTTGATCTTTCAATCATAGAAAAATTGTCTATCTCGTAGATCCACACATTTTAAAGTCCACAAGCTACATGTGAGGTCGATCTAATTTAATTCAGACCCATATTTATGAGAACTGGTTTGTTTCAAAGCTTCGAACGACCTTAAAAGTGCGAATTTTGGTTTGCTTTTTCCACATTAATTTTTTTTTAAAGTTATATTTTACGACACAAAAAGTCATTACACAGAGCAACGTACCTGCAGTGTGTCGGAAATCATTGTAGGTTTGTACCGGGATAGAGAGCCATGTTCATCTTCAGTGTCGTTCTATTCGATAAGTTCCAACATTCAGTGGGGTTGGTAACGCTACCTGACAAATAGGGTCTTCTGACATATAGGGTCGTCTGACATATAGGGTCGCTATATCAAAATACCAAAAGTTTATAATTACCTCTGCATGGTTAATATGTTGCCTTAATAAGAAAGGGTTAATATTACAGTGTTTCAACTCTACCTACAATTATGGCAAGGAAAATACTAAATTGCCCCACTTTGTTCGTTCTGGTTCGAAGAATGGATCGATGTCTCCAGAAAACTAGATTCCACTGCAATGAAGGCGTTTTTTCGGGCGAAATTCTAAAAGTTTCAACATGAGTAACTGGATTTCTCAGTTCTTAGGAGATTGATTAATATCCCTGAAGTCTCCTTCGTTTATTGCGGCTCAAGTTCCGTAGACTGTAATTTGAAAGAAGCGTTCTGTCCCTGAAATTGTCACATACTTGTTACGAATAACTTTCGCCACGCGCGGATCTCTGCTGTTATGTTTTTGCAAATTCATGAATGCTTTATTTTTTTTACAATTCGCAGCCGTCATTGAGAGTTGTCAGAAAACTCCTCTACCCAGCATACGGCTGCGAAAAAGGCTACATTGTATCTATTCACGGGAAGAATACAATAGATCGTTTTCAATGTCACGCATTAAAAAAAGAAATAAAACATCATTCAGTGAATAAAGTAAAGAAATTGTGATGTGAAATGAAATAAATAAAGTAGATCATTACTTTCCCTCGGGTCAGGTCTTTGCGTTTTCCCAAACTTTAGATATTCGCTAAAAGTTTCGCAGAAATGTGTAGAGCCCTTTATGAAAACGTCGCCTTAATGTACCTTCGGTAAACTAATGTAGCATGGCGGCCGGTAAATGGTGTAAACAATAACATCTGGAGCTTACTTTCGCTACCTAGGCGACTGATTGGATGTACTGAACAAACGAGCATTTACATAAGCAGTTTTCCTAATTCTATAGCTTTCAAAACAACTAAAAATTTCGCGAGAGGTTTATATTTTTCGACAAACACGATCGTATATCTGTGTCACGCACCGCCATTAAAATGTTCTGTTGAATTGTAAACAGAACTTAACCACCTACGATCCTATGGCTAATGAAGTAAAAACTTTGGTGGCTCTTTTCGTCCCACGATAATACTGAAGGTATTAATCATCTACTTTTACGGCAAACAGCATATTTCAGAAGGTTTGAGTTTTTATCTTTATAATAATCAGTTTTATTTAGGAAAGAGACCACAGCCGATTACACCAATATACTTCACGCGCCCGACATGTAGGAGCACCTGACATATAGGGTCGTCTTACAAATAGGGGCATCTGACAAATACGGGCTTCTGACAAATAGGGGCGTATTACAATTAGGGGCTTCTGCCAATGAGGGGCATCTGACAAATAGGGGCATCTGACAAATAGGGGCATCTGACAAATAGAGGCATCTGACAAATAGGGTCATCTGACAAATAGGGTCATCTGACAAATAGGGGCATCTGACAAATAGGGGCATCTGACAAATAGGGGCATCTGACAAATAGGGGCATCTGACAAATAGGGGCATCTGACAAATAGGGGCATCTGACAAATAGGGGCATCTGACAAATAGGGGCATCTGACAAATAGGGGCATCTGACAAATAGGGGCATTTGACAAATAGGGGCATCTGACAAATATGGGCTTCTGACAATTAGGGCCGTCTGGCAAATTGGGGCGTCTAAAAAATAGGAGCGTTCTACAAATAGAAGCGTGTGAAAAATACCGACTTCTCACAAATAGGGGCGTCTGACAAATACGGGCTTCTAACAAATAGGGGCGTTTGACAAATAGGAGCTTCTGACAAATACGGACATGTTACAAATAGGGGCATCTGACAATATGGCCTTCTGACAAATAGGGGCATTTTACAAATACCGGCTTCTGGCAAATAGGAGCGTTTTGTAAATAGCGGTATTTGACAAATAGGGGCGTCTGACAAAAAATACTTAGCTAGCGCTTACCCACAAAACTGGACCATTTACATATTAAACACAGTTATGGATTTTTTTACCTTGTGCGAAAAAGTCTATAATTTCAATCATATACCCTGTAATTGTTATACTTAGCTAGCCCTTACCCACAAAACGGGACCCTTTACATATTAAACAAGGTTACCAAGTTTTACTTTGTGTGAAACAGTGTAGGGTTTCAATCATTCACCCTCTTCTTATCATACTTAGCGAGCGCTTACCCACAAAACAGTACCCTTATTCATATTGAACACTGTTACGGAGTTTCTTTCTTTGTGAGAAAAAGTCTATTATTTCAATCATTCGCCCTCTACGTTTAATACTTAGCTAGCACTTACCCACGAACCGGGCCCATTTACATATTAAACACAGCTATGGATTTTTTTCTTTGTGTAAAAAATTCTATGATTTTAAACGTTCGCCCTCTACTGATTATACTTATGTGGCGCTTACCAAGAAAACGAGACTCGTTTACATATTAAACAAGGTTACGCATTTCTAATTTCTGTGACTGAAAAAGTCTATGATTTCAATAATTCGCCCTCTACTTATTATACTAAGCTAATGTTTACCCACAAAACGAATCTCATTTACCGATATTAAACACTGTTACGGATTTTCTCTCCTTGAGTGAAAAAGTCTATGATTTCAATCACTCGCCCTCTACTTATTATTCTTAGCTAGCGCTTGCGTACAAAGCGGGACCCATTTACATATTAAACACTGTTACGGAGTTTTTTTCTTGAATTAAAAAAGTGCATGATTTCAATCATTCGCCCTCTACTTATACTTAGCTAGAGCTTACCTACAAAACCGGACCCATTTACATTTTAAACACTGTTACGGAGTTTTTTTTCCTTTTCTTTATGTGAAAAAGTGTATGATTTCAATCATTCGGCCTCTACTTATTATACTTAGCTAGAGCTTGCGTACAAAACGGGACCCATTTACATATTAAACACTGTTGCGGAGTTTTTGTCTTTGTGTGAAAAAGTCTATGATTTCAATCATTCGCTCTCTATTTATTATACTTAGCTAGCGCTTACCCACAAAACGGGACCGTTTACTTATTAAACACTGTTACGGAGTTATTTTCTTTGTGAGAAAAAGTCTATGATTTCAATCATTCGCCCATTACTTATAGAACTTAGCTTGGGCTTACCCACAAAACGGGACCCATTTACATATTAAACACTGTTACGGAGTTTTTTTCGTGGTGAGAAAAAGTCTCTGATTTCAATCATTCGCTCTCTACTCATTATATATAGCTAGTACTTACCCACTAAACGGGACCCGTTTACATATTAACCAAGGGTACCGTTTTTTTTTCTTTGTGTAAAAAAGTCTATGATTTCAATCATTCGCTCTGTACTTATTTTACTTAGCTAGAGCTTACCCACAAAACGGGACTCATTTACATGTATTAAACAGGGTAACGCATTTTTACTTTGTGTGAAAAAGTCTATGATTTTAATTATTCGCCCTCTACTTATTATACTTAGCTAGAGCCTACCCACAAAACGGTACTCAGTTACATATTAAACACTGTTACGGAGGTTTGCAAAAAAGTCCATGGTTTCAATTATTTGCCCTCTGTTTATTATACTTTGCTAGCGCTTACCGATAAAACGGGACGCGTTTACATATTAAACACTGTTACGAATTTTTTTCTTTGTGCGAAAAAGTCTATGATTTCAATCATTCGCCCTCTACTTATAATACTTAGCTTGAGCTTAGCCACAAAACGGGAGCCATTTACATATTAAACACTGTTACGGAGTTTTTCTTCTTTGTGTGAAAAAGTCTATGATTTCAATCATTCGCTCTCTACTTATTATACTTAGCTAGTGCTTACCCACAAAACGGGACTCATTTACACATTAAACACTGTTGCGGAGTTTTTTTTCTTTGTGAGAAAAAGTTTACGATTTCAATCACTCGCCCTCTACTTATTATACTTAACTAGCGCTCACCCACAAAACGGGTTTTATTTACATATTAAACACCGTTACGGAGTTTTTGCATTTATGAGAAAAAGTCTATGATTTCAATCATTCGCCCTCTACTTATAATACTTAGCTTGAGCTTAGCCACCTAACGGGACCCATTTACATATTAAACACTGTTACGGAGTTTTTCTTCTTTGTGTGAAAAAGTCTATGATTTCAATCATTCGCCCTCTACTGATTATACTTAGCTAGCGCTTACCCACAAAACGGGACCATTTACATATTAAACACCGTTACGGAGTTTTTTTCTTTGTGTGAAAAAGTCTATGATTTCAATCATTCGCTCTCTACTTATTATACTTAGCTAGTGCTTACCCACAAAACGGGACTCATTTACACATTAAACACTGTTGCGGAGTTTTTTTTCTTTGTGAGAAAAAGTTTACGATTTCAATCACTCGCCCTCTACTTATTATACTTAACTAGCGCTCACCCACAAAACGGGTTTTATTTACATATTAAACACCGTTACGGAGTTTTTGCATTTATGAGAAAAAGTCTATGATTTCAATCATTCGCCCTCTACTTATAATACTTAGCTTGAGCTTAGCCACAAAACGGGACCCATTCACATATTAAACACTGTCACGGAGTTTTTTTCTTTGTGAGAAAAAGTCTATGATTTCAATCATTTGCCCTCTACTTATTATACTTAGCTAGTGCTCACCCACAAAACGGGTTTTATTTACATATTAAACACCGTTACGGAGTTTTTGCATTTATGAGAAAAAGTCTATGATTTCAATCATTCGCCCTCTACTTATAATACTTAGCTTGAGCTTAGCCACAAAACGGGACCCACTTACATATTAAACACTGTTACGGCCCTTTTTTCTTTGTGAGAAAAAGTCTATGATTTCAATCATTCGCCCTCTACTTATAATACTTAGCTTGAGCTTAGCCACCTAACGGGAGCCATTACATATTAAACACTGTTACGGAGTTTTTCTTCTTTGTGTGAAAAAGTCTATGATTTCAATCATTCGCCCTCTACTGATTATACTTAGCTAGCGCTTACCCACAAAAAGGGACCATTTACATATTAAACACTGTTACGGAGTTTTTTACTTTATGTGTAAAAGTGTATGATTTCAATCATTTGCCCTCTACTTATTATACTTAGCTAGAGCTTACCCACAAAACGGGACCCGTTTACATATTAAACACTGTTAGAGATTTTTTTTTCTTCATGAGAAAAAGTCTATGATTTTAACAATTCGCCGTCTACTTATTATACTTAGCTAGCGCTTACCCACAAAACGCGACCATTTACATACTTAACACTGTTACGGATTTTCTCTGTTTGAGTTAAAAAGTCTATGATTTTAATCACTCGCCCTATACTTATCATACTTAGCTAGCGCTTGCGTAAAAAGCGGGACACATTTACATATTAAACACCAATACGGAGTTTTTTCTTTGAGAGAAAAAGTCTATGATTTTAGTCGTTCACCGTCTTCTCATTATAGTTAACTAGCGCTTAGCCACAAAGCGGTATCCATTTACATATTAAACACTGTTAGGGAGTTTTTTTTTTATAAGAAAAAGTCCATGATTTCAATCATTCGCCCTTACTTATCATACTAAGCTTGAGCTTAGCCACAAAACGGGACCCATTTACATATTAAAAACTGTTAAGGAGTTTTTTTCTTTGTGAGAAAAAGTCTCTGATTTCAATCATTCGCCCTCTACTTATTATATATAGCTGGTACTTACCCACTAAGCGGGACCCGTTTACATACTAACCAAGGGTAAAGTTTTTCTTCTTTGTGTGAAAAAGTCTATGATTTCAATCATTCGCTCTCTACTTATTATACTTAGCTAGCGCTTACCCACAAAACGGGACTCATTTACACATTAAACACTGTTACGGAGTTTTTTTCTTTGTGAGAAAAAGTCTATGATTTCAATCACTCGCCCTCTACTTATTATACTTAACTAGCGCTCACCCACAAACGGGTTTTATTTACATATTAAACACCGTTATGGAGTTTTTGCATTTATGAGAAAAAGTCTATGATTTCAATCATTCGCTCTCTACTTATTATACTTAGCTAGCGCTTACCCACAAAACGGTACCGTTTACTTATTAAACACTGTTGCGGAGTTATTTTCTTTGTAAGAAAAAGTCTATGATTTTAATTATTCGCCCTCTACTTATTATACTTAGCTAGAGCCTACCCACAAAACGGTACTCAGTTACATATTAAACACTGTTACGGAGGTTTGCAGAAAAAGTCCAGGTTTCAATTATTCGCCCTCTACTTATTATACTTAGCTAGCGCTTACCGATAAAACGGGACCCGTTTACATATTAAACACTGTTACGGGTTTTTTTCTTTGTGCGAAAAAGTATATGATTTCAATCATTCGCTCTCTACTTATCATACTTAGCTAGAGCTTACCCACAAAACGGGACCTATTTAAATATTAAACAGGGTACGCATTTTTATCTTGTGCGAGAAAGTCTATGATTTTAATCATTTGCCCTCTTCTTATAATTCTTAGCTAGCGCTTGCCCAAGAAACGGGAACAGTTTACATAATAAACAAGGTTACGGCCTTTTTTCTTTGTGCGAAAAAAGTCTATGATTTCAATCATTCGCCCTCTACTTATAATACTTAGCTTGAGCTTAGCCACAAAACGGGACCCACTTACATATTAAACACTGTTACGGCCCTTTTTTCTTTGTGAGAAAAAGTCTATGATTTCAATCATTCGCCCTCTACTTATTATACTTAGCTAGCGCTTACCCACAAAACGGGACTCATTTACACATTAAACACTGTTGCGGAGTTTTTTTTCTTTGTGAGAAAAAGTTTACGATTTCAATCACTCGCCCTCTACTTATTATACTTAACTAGCGCTCACCCACAAAACGGGTTTATTTACATATTAAACACCGTTACGGAGTTTTTGCATTTATGAGAAAAAGTCTATGATTTCAATCATTCGCCCTCTACTTATTATACTTAGCTTGAGCTTACCCACAAAACGGGACCCATTTACATATTAAACACTGTTACGGAGTTTTTTTCTTTGTGAGAAAAAAGTCTATGATTTCAATCATTCGCCCTCTACTTATTATACTTAGCTAGCGCTTACCCACAAAACGGGACCCATTTACATATTAAACACTGTTACGGAGTTTTTTTCTTTGTGAGAAAAAGTCTATGATTTCAATCATTCGCCCTCTACTCATTATATATAGCTACAATAGTACTTACCCACTAAACGGGACCCGTTTACATACTAACCAAGGGTAAAGTTTTTCTTCTTTGTGTGAAAAAGTCTATGATTTCAATCACTCGCCCTCTACTTATTATACTTAACTAGCGCTCACCCACAAACGGGTTTTATTTACATATTAAACACCGTTATGGAGTTTTTGCATTTATGAGAAAAAGTCTATGATTTCAATCATTCGCTCTCTACTTATTATACTTAGCTAGCGCTTACCCACAAAACGGGACCGTTTACTTATTAAACACTGTTGCGGAGTTTTTTACTTTATGTGAAAAAGTCTATGATTTCAATCATTCGCCCTCTACTTATAAAACTTAGCTTGAGCTTAGCCACAAAATGGGACCCATTCACATATTAAACACTGTTACGGAGTTTTTTTTCGTGGTGAGAAAAAGTCTCTGATTTAATCATTCGCTCTCTACTTATTATATATAGCTAGTACTTACCCACTAAACCGGACCCGTTTACATATTAACCAAGGGTACCGTTTCTTTTTTCTTTGTATGAAAAAAGTGTATGATTTCAATCATTCGCTCTGTACTTATCATACTTAGCTAGAGCTTACCCACAAAACGGGACCTATTTAAATATTAAACAGGGTACGCATTTTTATCTTTTGTGAGAAGTCTATGATTTTAATCATTTGCCCTCTTCTTATAATTCTTAGCTAGCGCTTGCCCAAGAAACGGGAACACGTTACATAATAAACAAGGTTACGGCCTTTTTTTCTTTGTGCGCATAAAGTCTATGATTTCAATCATTCGCCCTATACTTATAATACTTAGCTTGAGCTTAGCCACAAAACGGGACCCACTTACATATTAAACACTGTTACGGAGTTTTTTTCGTTGTGCGAAAAAGTCTCTGATTTCAATCATTCGCCCTCTACTCATTATATAAAGCTACAATAGTACTTACCCACTAAACGGGACCCGTTTACATATTAACCAAGGGTACCGTTTTTTTTTTTCTATGTGTGAAAAAGTCTAGGATTTCAATCATTCGCTCTCTTCTTATTATACTTAGCTAGAGGTTACCCATAAAACGGGACCCATTTACATATTACACTGTTACGGAGTTTTTTTCTTTGTGAGAAAAAGTTGAAGATTTCAATCACTCGCCCTCTTCTTTTTATACTCAGCTAGCGCTTACCCACAAAAAGGGGACTCATTTACATATTAAACACTGTTACGGAGTTTTTGTCTTTGTGAGAAAAAGTCTCTGATTTCAATCATTCGCCCTCTGCTCATTATATATAGCTAGTACTTACCCACTAAACGGGACCCGTTTACATATTAACCAAGGATACCGTGTTTTTTTTCTTTGTGTGAAAAAGTCTAGGATTTCAATCATTCGCTCTCTACTTATTATTCTTAGCTAAAGCTTACCCATAAAACGGGATTCATTTACATATTGCACTGTTACGGAGTTTTTTTTCTTTGTGAGGAAAAGTTTAAGATTTCAATCACTCGCCCTCTACTTATTGTACTTAGCTAGCCCTTACCCATGAAAAGGGGACTCATTTCGTGACATATTAAACAGGGTACGCATTTTTACTCTGTGTGAAAAAGTCTATGATTTCAATTATTCGCCCTCTACTTATTATACTTAGCTAGAGCCTACCCACAAAACGGGACTCAGTTACATATTAAACCCTGTTACGGAGGTTTTCATTGTGTGCAAAAAAGTCCATGGTTTCAATTATTTGCCCTCTATTTATTATTCTTTGCTAGCGCTTACCGATAAAACGGGACGCGTTTACATATTAAACACTGTTACGGGTTTTTTACTTTGTGCGAAAAAGTCTATGATTTCAATCATTCGCTCTCTACTTATCATACTTAGCTAGAGCTTACCCACAAAACGGGACCTATTTACATATTAAACAGGGTACGCATTTTTATCTTGTGCGAGAAAGTCTATGATTTTTATTATTCACCCTCTACTTATTATACTTAGCTAGAGCCTACCCACAAAACGGTACTCAGTTACTTATTAAACACTGTTACGGAGGTTTTTACTTTGTGCGAAAAAGTATATGATTTCAATCATTCGCCCTCTACTTATAATGCTTAGCTTGAGCTTAGCCACGAAACGGGACCCATTTACATACTAACACTGTTACTGAGTTTTTTTTCGTTGTGAGAAAAGGTCTCTGAATTTAATCATTCGCCCTCTACTCATTATATATAGCTAGTACTTACCCACTAAATGGGACCCGTTTACATATTAACCAAGGGTACCGTTTTTTTTTCCTTTGTGTGAAAAAGTCTAGGATTTCACTAATTCGCTCTCTACTTATTATACTTAGCTAGCGCTTACCTTCAAAACGGGAAACATTTACATATTAAACAGTTTATTAAACAGTATTATCATCAATATACGCGGCCAAATAGCAAACTGCCCTCATCAAAGCATCTAATCAGCGGGCATAAATGACCGTGTGCGGGCGGCAAATTCATTTACCGCCCTGCTCCTGATTGGCTGAGGAGACGTCGTACGACTGCGATTGTCCAATGAGAAAGCGCGTGTAAAGGTGGCGCGAGTTTAACAGGCCGTTCAAGTTAAGTTGTTGTTTTTTTTTATCCAGAACAGTTCTCACGAAGCTTTTGAGATGGAGGAAACTCCGAATTTCGACGTCTTAACATGCAGTCAGGGTTCAGATTTAGGTCAAGAGCAACTAAACGAAATAGAGCAAAAGGCTCAAGCAAAAAGTACAAAGAAAGCGACAGAATGGGGGCTGAAAAAGTTTGATAAATGGTGCGAGAAGAGAGCAATCAAGGTAGATTTGAAAACGATTGACAAGAAAGAACTAAACAAGATTTTACGAAAGTTTTACGCCGAGGTTAAAACAGAAAAAGGACAAGCACTGACTCCAAGTGCCCTGACTGGAATCAGAGCAGCCATACATCGCCATTTAACATCAGCTCCGCTTAGCCGTAACGTCAACATTTTACAGGAGAGCGATTTCGTGTCTGCCAACAAAATGTTTGAAGCCAAAGCCAAGTTGTTTACGAAGGAACAAAACGTAAAACCCAAACACAAGCCGTCTATTGAGTACGGGGATATGGAGAAATTGAATAAATACTTCATGGAAGGCCAGAACAATGGAATTTGGCGAAACCCAGAGAAGTTAGTTGATCAAGCTTATTTTATTGCCATAGACTCTTCATGATATGACCTTGTATATTGATGATAATGATAATAACAAGACTTTTGTCGGGCATATTGTTTATTTGTGGCCCTCGTAGCATCATTTGCACCCTCGCTCCGCTCGGGCGCAAATGATGCTACTCGGGCCACAAATAAACAATATGCCCTCCAAAAGTCTAGTTATTGTCCTATTAAAAGTTTATGATTTTATTATTTTGCCCTCTACTTATTACTCGTTTACATATTAAACAAGGTTACGCATTTTTACTTTGTGTGAAAAAGTGTAGAATTTTTAATCATTCGCCCTCAACTTATTATACTTAGCTAGGGCTTATCCGGAATAGGGGACCCATTTTCATATTGAATACTGTTACGGAGTTTTTTTTTTATTTGTGAGAAAAAGTTTATGATTTCAATCATTCGCCCTCTACTTATCATACTAGAGTGGTACCCAGCTATTGCCGCGTGCGACTCTTAGCTTAGGCTACTTTCGTGCTTTGCAACCCCCCGCGTGCATGGATAACTTAATTGTTGCACGCACGCTTATTGTTTCTTAAACAATGTATTAATATCTTACGTCGTATATTGACAAGAAGTCGCAATTTCTTTCTTTTCCTTTCAATGGCGCCTCCAAAGCGAAGTTGCAAGAAAGAAGCGAGTGTCAGGAATAGAGCTAAACATTATAATGGTAAAAGAGTGTACAGTGTGAGTATTTTTGCTTTAATAATTGCAACCTCGTACAGAGTAGTACATCATTCCGATTTTAATGGGAATGATGCTTCATGTAAATGCAGTTGGTTTGTTTTGCTGCGCGGGATGTACGGACTTACGGATCCTGTCATAAAAAGGGAAGATGTTGGTGGGGACGAGAAATGTTGAAGGTTTACTGATATTTCATTTAAATACTTGAACAATGAGAATGTAGGTGTGTTATTATCAAGTCGGGTCATATTTATTTCGAGACGTTTCTTGTAGATGTGCGAACTTGATGAGCTTAGAAGCCCACGGAACTTAGAAATATTTAGGGGGAATATTTTATTTCTTTAGAGAACCAATAACATACTTCTTATGTCATATGTAAATTATGCAAAACTTGTTTTTTGTATGACCTACTTTCAGGGCTGCAAGACATCTGTCGTCAGGTCATGTATACTACATGCTGCGCCAGACAGCCTGTAAACCACAACTTTTAAAAGCGTTTACTGTCTCATTTCATCTAATTTATTATAAAATTATTGTGTGTTTCGTCGGAAAGATTGATCGATTCCTACTCATGATCCTTTTTTTTTGTTTATTAAGTCTAAGGTAAAATGTAAGTCAAGAAGTGGTCTATGCAAAGTACAGAGCTGTAGGAAACGGGGACAGTTTTTTAAGCGACTGGATAAGCACCTCTCAAGGGCCCACCCAGATATCACAGAAAAAGAGCACACTGCTTTGCCAAAAGTAAAGGTGACCCAACCATCATACATGAGGTACCGTGTGAAAGAGAAATGCGGCCTTTGCGGAAAAACACTGTTACTTCAGCCACATCTTAAGTCAGCTCATAAAATTAAGACTTGGGAAGAATACACCACTGCGCTTAAGAAACAGGGTAAAAGAAGTCTTAGAAGTAAAGTGCAGGAGAAGGAGGAAATACCTAACCATGGATTGCATTCACTACTCATGCAAATATCTACTGTCGCTGGAAAATTAAAAAAACGTGACTGTGATGATTTAGCAGGTAATAGGGTCAAGAGGGCTCTGTTCAAGGAAGATGAACTTATTGACACTCGTAAAAATCGCGAAATTTCTCCAGACTGTGGTCAAGGATTGACACAAACTCTACCCTACTCGGAGGAGGAATTCCTCAGGTTTTGTGTGCACAATACGAACCTGTACTCGGTTCTTGCAACACACCATGCAATGAAGAAAGGCAAGAAAGACCCAGCTATGGTGTTACATATCTTGTCTAAAAAGAAGATGTCTATTGAATATTGTAGAAATCTAATAGATATGGACCTACTGCAAAAATTGCATGGTTATTACAGGTTCTCCGAATTTTATCCGTATGCAAAGGAAAAATGCATATCCGGGTGTGTCTCACGTCCTTGTTCGTGCGGTTTGCTTCCTAGGTCGTTTTATTCCTTCTGTAAAAGGGCATGTAATCCACTGCTCAACTGCACTGTGTGTAAAAACTGGGGTAGTGGATACCACACATGTCCTGATTTCTTTGAGTGTGAAGTATGCACAGATGCTGCACAAAGGTGTCCCCTGAAATTGTAACATACTTAGCAATAGACCGTTTCTGAGTGCGATGGATACAGTCCTAAATTGAACCAGCGCCGGAAACAGCGTGCGGAACAAACAATCCTCGACAATTTGTAAAGTCAGGAGATTGCATGTTCAAGTGACATGGACTTTTCCTTTTAACTGAGACAACCTGTCTGATTCTTTTGATAGGTTTAGATAGTGGCTTGTAGTTTGTTTTTTTTTTTAGATTAAAATATATGAGCGCGAGCAAAGAACTGCGGAAAACTTAGTCTCGGATACCATCAGACGAAAGCTTTTTCTACAGGGAAACTAGTGGTCACCCTACCTGTGCAGAATATTTACTATTTCATACAATTGTACAATATAACTTTAGTTTAACGCTTGCTGCTGATAAAATTAAGATAACATTCAGGTAGATTGAAACTACGTTATGTTAGGCTACACTCAGCGCAGTTATATTAGTTACTGTAAACAATGGGTTTTCGTAAAAATACACAAATGATCTTTGTCCCTTTGTTGCTTATGTTATCGTGCAATTCGTAAGTTCTAAAATGGTTGTACATTATTATTTTTGTTCTTTCGGATTGGGAAACTTCTGGTGGTAGAAGTTTTCAGTTTTTGCCTTTACCATTACGATGTTTTCTTCAATAGCTGATACTTTCCTCCCTCCCTTTCTACGGCCTGCCAGGCAGACTACTGATCTACGTGATCTGCTGTCGTAAAATTACTGTTTTGAAAATGTATTCGGCAGTACGCACTCGCTTTGCACTCGATGCTTGTCCCAAAGTAATTTTGATAATTGGATGAGGTTTTTGTGATATCCGGAATAATCAAGGTGGTAAAGTGTAATCAGCCGAGGCCGAAGGCCGAGGCTGATTACACTTTCTTCCACCTTGATTATTCCGGATATCACAAACATCGATTACCATTATTGTTTTATTTATGGAAAATATACATAAACTATTGTGTGAAATGCACGTAGATTTTATTTATGCGTCTAAAAATACAAGGACAGACACACAAGGGCTGCATCACGCGAAACCATCCAAGTTCTTGCGCTCTTTAGCATAAGGTGTGTTAAGTATGCGTACTGCGCGCGGTATAATTTGCAGACATAAATGGATAGCAGATGATACTATAATCATGCTTGAATTCTCTTACATGTATTGCGAGTACAATGTATGATAATGTAATAAATGGGAACACGTGAAATGGCTTTGGGGTTCCACACATTTACCGCATGGCAGTGTCATGAAGCCCCAACAATGTAAGCCGTACTTCAGTATTGTTTGTCACTGCAATACTACGTCATTTTGAGTTACATGTTATGCAATCAATAGTAAAGGTTGTCTTAAGTAGTCATATGCCAGACTTTGCCTGATTTTTTTTTAAAATAATAAAAGTACGTCGTAGTGTAAGCGACGTGCCCAATTGCCTGAGGTGTCAGTCATATCCCGCCGTCGTCTCTTTTACCCTTGTTTCTGTACACCCATGGTTTATCTAACCACAGAATTTATCTACCAATCACGAAACAGCATACTGCATATAAAGGCATCTGCAAACTGTAGAGCTGAGGCTGTTGACGTTTTGGTCAGGACTTTTCCAAAAAATCACGAAAGTACACACCACAACAGACTTTGCGGGTTCTCATTTTAAGGTTTGCCTTGTGAGTATTTCTTTGTTATCAGTTTTGTGTTTGGTTTTAAAATATATACCCTGATAATAATTGTTTAACAGGACATTGACCTCTCGTTTATTTTTTTCAGCCGGTATATCGCTTCACCATCTAGCTAGAAGCTGAGTAACCCGGGCTGTGAAGCTGACGCTTTCTCTCCTTATATCAGACTTGGCTCTATTTACATCATCTTCAACAGTGAGTACTATTTTCATGCCGTATCTGCTTCTATGCCAACATACCCTGAAAAATGTATAGGAGAACAACCTCGTCCAGCGGATTTACATATTGCTTTTAGTCTAACCCGAGAAACATCCAGGAACTTGTATACCGTTCAGTTCTTCAGCGCAGCATACATTTTTATGTACTTTTAGATTTTAATCTTGGGAAGTTATTACATTTATCCACGCTATGGTAATAACGTTATGTGGTGGAGAAATCCGTCAGTAATTGTAAATTTATAATTAAATTACTTTTTAATGTTAAAATATTTCTTTTAAAGGACGCTCGACCAAACATTTTCCAGTCGGTAGCTGTTTTCTGGATTCTTTATTGTAGTTAGATAATTAGCTTGCTGCGCAGATAGAAATTTAACCATGAACAACCCCCCGTAGCTCGCGTTTGCGAAGCAGGCTATCAGATAATAAATTACTTGTTTCAGAAATAATGAAAAAATACTGGGGTTTACCCACTTCGTTTTATAGATTAAAGGTATGAAAAACTACCGATTTTAAAAAACATCGCACGTAATTCCGCATGGTCTTACATGTGTTTCTAGGTAAAAATGTCGATGATTCAACGGAGGAAACCGATCTTAACCATATTTTGTAGAATTCGGCAAAATGTTGTTCACCGAACGTCCAAGGCAAATCTATAGCAATGGCCATTGGTCCTATCGATGATCATTTTATGACTTAGCGCGCGCTTGATGCACGAAGTGTGAATTTGCGTGCGTAGTAAGGATGCTCATAAGCAATTATCACGAACATCTGAAAGAGGATGTTTTCAAGCGAAATGTGTCATTTTAGCTACGATTTATTAAAACTTAGCTAATTTGAGGCCGGGATGTGTTGAACAGTCGTCAGCTCGCACATGTGTCCGGTATCTCCAATGGTTTTTCATGACAAAATTATCGACCTACAGTGGAGTAGAACAACGCAAAAAGTCCCGGAAGGGCGAGGTGTTCCGTGCACGCACAGGCGTCAAGATGAAATATTTAAATTATGTTAATCTTACGGGGGGTGATTAAACACTCAGATTGCAATAAAAGAAAGAAGATCAGAACTTTTTTGGCTTTTTTTGGCTTTTCCGTTTAATAGTCCTTCTTTGGTTTTCTTTGTCGTTATGTTTTTGCTGTTATTTTTCAGACTGAGAACATAACGACAGAACGTCCTTTTTCTGTTGTTATTTATTTCTGTTGTTACTTAGTTAAGTCGCTAGTGTGAACAAGGCTCAGCAATTTACCATAACTGTCTCTTTACCCTTACCATTAAACTACAGACTGTTATATGAAAGGAGTTGCATGGTGGTCCGTGAATGTTGCGTGGATTAGTGGTTTTTACGTTATGCGTGTAGACCTAATTATCACACAAGTTTCACGCAAGTGAAAAATGATATCGCTTACCATTCAATAAATTGAGTCAAGAAATTGAAATATCGTAGAAGCGGGTGAGAGTGATACATAAACAACGTGCCAAAGTTTTGGGATGTGCGATATTCAGAACTCGAGTTATTCAGCAAAGGGTACCACTGAAGAGTATAGTGTTTAGTTAGAGCCGCCATGTTGGAGCCCGTCTGAGGGATTCCAATTGGCGACCGGAAACCAGCGGAAACATCTGGAGTTTACTCTGGCTAACTCACAGCGTTTCTTTTCTCTGTTAAAAGGGCATTGTCACGCTATTTGGCAACTTTATAAAAAGCTAGAAGGTGTCTTCGCATTATTTGAAATGCAAAGCTAATGATCTGGCTTTGTTATGAACGACCACTTGAAGGTACTGAAACTGTTTCTTGTCACCTGTCGCTTCGGATGGCGTGGATGGAAATGGTTTGAAACTTGAGAAAATTGGCCAATTTTTACAAGTTTTGATGCCCCGAGGGATCAAAACTGGATGTCATCATGCAGATAAAGCAGGCCATTTCCAAGGACGACGAAAAGTTTAAGAAGGCATTTAACAAGATTTGGGGTCGCTCAGGTGGATGGGTATCTGGGACGTGTCAGCACGGCGTCATCTACGCTTTGAAGTTTGTTTTGCGCGCAGAAAGTCCAAGGGATTACATTGATCTTATTTTGTCTATGGCACACCAGCCAAATATCGTGGTAAGTGATATGGCGAACATGCTAGTTGCACATGGACAAAAGAGAAACAGAGACATGTTTAACCCAGACAATGGAATGGTTGCTGCACCGACTAAAGAGAATGTGCAAGAGGCACTCGAAGGAAGACTTGAGGTATCGCTGCCATGGTTAAACGACAACCACAGAAATGGTGATGACAAATGCAGTTCTACGAGGATACATCCGGTGACTGGAAGCGATCAGCATCTATGTCTCTTTGATCGATTGCATGAAAGAAACGCAAAGAAAGATGAAGAGGCGTTGAGACGAGTAAGGAATGTTAAGGAATTAAAAGGAAACCTTAACACGCAGAAAGATGAACAGCTCCATCTGTTATACAATCACGACACTAGATATTTAAACCAGATGAAACCAGTAAACCACATTTTTTTATTTCGTTCAAATATTGACATTCATAATGAAAGGATCAACCGACGTCAAAGAGACGGGCTTAGGGCTGCTTTTAAACACGAGATCAAAGTAGATGAAAACGGTCGTGCTGTCCTGGATAAAACAATCAAACTAGCTGTGAAGGGGAAAGGGCATCACAAGCGGAATATTGCAGGTGACATGGATGATGATGATGCTCAACACGCTACTCCGAAGAAGATGAAGCCTGAGTCGTCTGACCCGGCCATTCTGAAGATGATGGAGCCTGAATCTTCCGTGGAATCAGTCTCGGGTACAGAAAATCTACTCACTGATACCCAGCAAGCCACTCCGAAGAAGGTGGAGCCTGAATCATCTGACGAATCAGTGTCGGGGGCAGAAAATCAACACACTGATAACCAACAAGCTACTACAGCAAAGACGAAGTCCAAATCACCCCAGGTCTCAGTCTTTGGTACTAACAATGACACTATTGACGTTGATGCAACTTTGCAGCGCCCGCTATCTTTGGCTGATTATTACTGGATCAAAGAGTTGGGTCTTAAGAATCGGGACAAATACCTCATCACGAATGACTTCTGGTTAAACGATAGAGTCATCAATGCAGCAATGAAACTGATGAGGAAGATTGCGCCGAATTTAGACGGTCTGGCAGACGTTATCCTTGCTAAGAAAGATGGTTTTCCCCGTTCACGTTCTTTAGACGGATTTGTCCAAATTGTAAATGTGCGGGGGAACCACTGGATAACTTTGTCTAATGCGCAAAATGTCAGGTTAGACGTCTCCATATACGATAGCCTTCACGGAGTGGACAAAAATAAAGATAACAAGATCAGGTACCCCATAAGCGTGGAACAGAGCGTTTGCCAAATAATGAGGCCTCCAAAAGATGTCACCTTTTTGGTGGACGATGTGCAACAACAGGAAGGTGGAAAAGACTGCGGCTTATTTGCAATCGCCTTTGCGACACTGCTGTGCGTGGGACGAGATCCAGCGAAAGAACGTTTTGATCAAAAAATCATGCGTCAAGAGTTGCTCCAGAGCTTCGAAGAAGAAGATATGGCCCTGTTCGTCGAGAAAGCCTGCAGCACTTCAAGAAAAGAAGACCCGGAAATTCTTTATGAGTGGAACTGTCCTGTTCACTGCCACTGTAGAATGCCTGACGATGGCAATGAGATGGTGCAATGTATTGCCTGCAAACGTTGGTTTCACGGTAAGTGCGAAACGGGTAATTTCAACAGCTTACGCTGGCGGTGCAAACCATGCCAAGATGTGTTCGAAACGGAGCAAAAGAGGGAAATCGAACGAAAAAAAAACGAAGACAAAGTGCAGCAACTACGATGTGTCGCAGCGAAATACCCAGTAGAAAGTAAGCGCGTTCAAGAGCTTTACGCGGCAATTGCTGGAAATTACCAGGAGTTTCAGTTCCCAGATGGCAAGACGCACATCGGATGCATGTCTGCTGAAGACCACGCGATCATAACCAAAGACACGACTAAGAAGCTTGGTTGCACGCATTATCTCCACGCCCCTAAGTACGACTTCTTCATTGTCATCTTTCACGAAGAGTTAGACACAGATGAATCATTTTTGAGTGTTGTCATACACGAAATGGCACACGGTCAACAGGGTGCAATTTCCGCATTTGAACAACCTCACGGGAAACTATTCAAAAAGATTGGAAAAAGTCTAATCAAGTGTGTTAAAAGTCACCAGGCCGAACTGCCAAAACCTTACTGCAATGTCGCAATAAACGAAGTCACTGTTCTTACTGCAAAGTGTTGATGGTTTAGATCCTTTTAGCCTTCCACTCTTGTGTGTAGCTACTGAGACATGCCCACTGTTGAGAAGAACAGCAGAATGCAGTAAGGTGTACATATAGCTGACTCCTGAAGTGCTTAATTAGCCTTCAGTTGAGAAGAACAGCAGAATAATGCTGACTCCTGAAGTTTTTCGTAAGCCTTCAGTTGAGAAGAACGGCAGAATATGCTGACTCCTGGAGTGCCGTAATGAGCCTTCAGTTGAGAAGAACAGCAGTGTAAATCATACTTTAAAAACAATGCAATTGTGAACGACCAAGACCGTCTAACCTCTCAGCAGCATCCTGGATTATGCTCGCCGGCCATGCCTTGTATGTAAAGGGAAACATATGTTTCACGGGCAAGAAAAAAAAAACCAAATGTTCAATTTTCAACTCTCTTTATTTCAGGTAAGCAAGAAATCCAAGAAATGTCGGGAGTACAAGCGCGTGAAAGTAAGAATATGTAATTAATTTATGTCAGGCATTGCGGTTGATTCCACCTTCAGCCAGTAACTCTAGAAATTGACATTTCATTCTATTCTCAGTAAAACTAGTCGCCAAAGTTCGTATTTTTCCGATCATACCGTACCTTTTTTAGTCAATTAATAGATTTTTTCTGTGGTCTTTAGGAGATGCTCGAAGAACCCGTCGAGAAGCCCGCGAAAAAAAGTCGCTAGCTGAAAGGGCGAAGCGTTTTGGTATTGACAGAGGTAAACATTCTTTAACATATTTTACCTGTATCAAGTAGGATATGTATTGTTAGTATAATTGCAGACGAGAAGAACACCACAATAGCGTGACTCCTGAAATACGTAACCTGCAGGGAGCTGTTAATTAAAGTTCATGTAAGATCTTGGGAGATTAAAATAACCACAGCTACTTGTGTTATAATAACGGACGCTAAAATATATTGCACACTTCCAAAACAAAATCGACGAGTGCAGTACATAGCTATTAACCACTGAATCTCGGCTTCATAAGGGAAAAGCCAGCTAAGAGTTTCGAGGGCATGCGAAAAAAAGGAGAGAAAATGTCCAAAATTGCGTTGGCCGTTTTGCTCTGCAGCAGTTGGAGATACGATACGAGCGTGACATTGAAATTTGTAACCTCTGAGACCCACTGTACGGAAGGTGTCTTATTGGTCTGAACATGGCCATTTTTTGAAATCTTAACAGTAAAACCAGGTCATGAATATTCTTTATAGAATACGAGACAAAATCTAGCACAAGTCACTCGACACGCACTTTAATGTCATGCACTTATCAATAACAAAAAATACCTTAGTTCGTATTTTCCCATATTGGGCGATTCTATATGCTTAGTTGACTATATTAATCAGTTTTCCTGTGATCATTAGAAGACGCCCGAAGAACGCTTCGGCAAAAAGAACTTGACCAAAGAAGAAAGGAGCAACGGGAGAGGTTAATTGCAGAAAGGCGGGAAAAAGATAGAGGTAACCCAATTTTGGTCAAATTTAAAATACATCATTGTTACAGCGATGTTACTGTTACGCATATAAGCTTTTTAAAAGAACATACGCCAGAACGCCTGTTTAGATCTCCTATCAAAAGACCTATAGGTTTATGCAACTTTATTTCTTAGAGCGGATCATGAAGAAATCAGTACAATCGTAGAGTTGGATTTTAGAAGGAACCGGACACTTTTAAGAAGGAACCGGACACTTTTGCCGGGAAACAAGCACCATAATCCTAGCCAAACTAACTTACAAACATTAGTAAGTCTAGGATAATAGAGGACTCGAAAATCATGAACATTTGTTGAAATTCCAAACTGATTTACAAGGTCACAGGAGTAGTCAAATTATTCGTCGCACATTCTGGTATCAAAAAGTGCAAAGAATTCTAGGGACCTATAGCGAAAATGTAGGGAAGACCATAAAGTAACGCCAGCTAGGGCTTCACAGTCCATACTACCTTTGAAATGGTACTGAATATGAAATATATCTTTTCAATTTTTCAGAAGCTGCAAAAGGCAAATGCTGGAACTGTGGCCGAAAGGGGCACCGGTTTTACCAGTGCCGAACTAACAGAAAACGCCAAAAAAGGCTGAAGGAGAACAAAACAAAACCACAACCACAACCACAACCTGGAATAACCATAACATTTAATGTCCAGACTGTAAACTTCAAACAATAAGTTAATAATACTGAGTGATCATAACGATAAAAAGCCTTTTATCAAATTCTATCAAACTCTCTTAACTAAACACAAAGCGGCAATTTTCGATTTTCATGTTAAGTGTTTGAAGTTTACAGTTTGCACGTTCGAATGAAAGTGGGTTTCTAATATTTACTATTTAACAATTAGATTATGAGCTAGAGATTTCTATAACGGTTTCAGCGCCGTAGCTAGTAACAGGCCAACCGAGGCACTTCCCTCGGTCATTTCTTTGGCTTTTGTTGTTTATAGTACCTAATATCTAGGAAGAGAACTCAACCATGGACTGATTGCCTCAGTCAAAATTTTTTTCTGGCTTCGGCCCTGGGTTTCCAATGATTCAGTTTCCCACGCATTATTGAACTTTACGTATCGAACTGTTCTTGGCAAATTTGCAGTTGTTTACGCACGTACCGCTTTTTCAATATTTTCAACTTTTTAAAGTCAAGAAACCGTTAGTGAGCTTCTTTTTCAAAGTAATTTAAGACAGAATTTAGAGAAACCACATTATGTAGAGACGAGTATTTAAAATCAAATTGAACAAGAAAAATAGTAGCTGAATCGTTGTGTTATTCCACTTTTTCAGGCACAATAGGTTACTTTTGCTGAAAAATTTTAGAAGCCTAAGATAAGTGCCATTCAAAATTCATGTACTTTCGACTGAAACTGATTTAAATATATTTCATAAGGGCTTGTGAATTGATTGTTCAGTTCATTGATTGACTACTTGATCGTAATTAGAACGTCATAAAAGGCGCATGGAAACCACATCCGATGGCGTAAAAAATGACAATATGGTGGAATCTAACCCAATTGCTGCGATCGGCCAAACTTCTTTATTGCATGTACTTGATAAACAGCACTTGCGTCGTTCAAAGCTCTACATAAATGTAAATAGATGCATTGTTCGTTGTTCTAAAAAATCACGGGGGTTAATTTTTTTCCTGGGCGCTCCTCCCCGAAGGCACCTTGACGAGGGTAAAGCGGACACGAGAGAGCGGCGGTAATTGAGCTTTAAGTTCAAAGGTAACAATGATATTTAATTTTTTTGTATTTTTATGCAAATTAGTTTTACTGTTGGAGAACATTGCTTGCTAAAGTGCCTGCAGTCTACTTTGAAAAGACTTTTTAAGTCAGTTAACGTTATGATAATTCATTAACGTGTTACCTTTAAAGCTTAATGAATTGTTAAGACATACTAGGGGTTTTTTAACTAAAATCGTAGTGACAAAATTCCCTGCCGCCTTACGTAAAAAAAAAAAAATTCAAATGGCTCTAGTTTGCTAAAGGAAACATGTTATGTTAAGATATAAAACAAGTCAGAAATAAATTGTGTGGTGACTGAATTCACGAGTAGTAATTCATGTTTTGTTGTCGCTGACAACAATAAGACAAGTGATAAGCCCTGAAATCCGCACAGGATTTCGTACTATGTCACTCGTTCGTTCCTTATCGTGTTTATTCATTGTTGGACTTACCATATAACTGAGAAAATATTAATTATTTGAGTTTGGCTGAAAGCAGGTTTATTCCAAATGCCCCTATTTGTCTGACGCCCCTGTTTGTAAGAAGCCCCTATTTGACAGAAGGCCCTATTTGTAAGAAGATCCTATATGTCAGGTGGCCCTATTTGTAAGACGACCCTATATGTCGGACGCCTCTATTTGTCAGATGCCCCTATTTGTAAAAAGACCCTATATGTCAGACGCCCCTATTTGTCGGAAGACCTATTTGTCAAACACCCCTATTTGTCAGATGCCCCTATTTGTCAGAAGGCCCTATTTGTAAGACGACCCTATATGTCAGATGCCCCTATTTGTCAGACGCCCCTATTTGTCAGATGCCCCTATTTGTAAGGCGACCCTATATGTCAGATGCCCATATTTGTCAGAAGGCCCTCTTTGTAAGACGACCCTATATGTCAGACGCCCTTATTTGTCAGACGCCCCTATTTGTCAGATGCCCCTATTTGTCAGATGCCCCTATTTGTCAGATGCCCCTATTTGTCAGATGCCCCTATTTGTCAGATGCCCCTATTTGTCAGATGCCCCTATTTGTCAGATGCCCCTATTTGTCAGAAGGCCCTATTTGTAAGACGACCCTATATGTCAGACGCCCTTATTTGTCAGACGCCCCTATTGGTCAGATGCCCCTATTTGTAAGGCGACCCTATATGTCAGACGCCCTCATTTGTCACACGCCCCTATTGGTCAGATGCCCCTATTTGTAAGGCGACCCTATATGTACGGCGCGTGAAGTATATTGATGTAATCGACCTCTCTAAAGTCCACTGTCTCTTTCCGAAATAAAAACAATAATCGAAATTATAAAGATAAAAACACAAAACCTTTAAATATATGCTCTTTGCCGTAAAAGTGGATCATTATTATCTTCAATCTTACCTCTCTACATGAACATCCGGCCACCAAAGTTTTTGACTTCATCAGGCATAAGAAGTAATATCCGTTTACAATTCAACAGCACATTTTTATGGCTGTGCGTGACAGAGAGATACGATCGTGATTGTCGAAAAATATAAACCTCTCTCAAAACTTTTAGTCATTTTAAAAGCTATAGAATTAGGAAAACTGCTTATGTAAAGGCTCGTTTGTTTAGTACATCTAATCATGCGATCAGTCGCCAAGGTAGCCAAAGTAAGTTCCAGATGTTATTGTTTACACTATTCAGTTTACCGAAGGTACAATAAGAAGGCGTTTTCATAAAGGGCACTACACATTTCTGCGAAACTTTTAGCGAACATCTAAAGTTTGGGAAAACGCAAAGACCTGACCCGAGGGAAAGTAATGATCTCCTTTATTTATTTCATTTCACATCACACTTTGCTTTATTCACTGAATGATGTTTTGTTTCATTTTTTAATGCGTGACATTGAAAACGCTCTATTGTATTCTTCCCGTGAATAGATACAATGTAGCCATATATTGGGCAGAGAAGTTGTCTGACAACTCTAATAACGGCTGAGAATTGTAGAAGCATGAAGCATTCATGAAACTGCAAAAACATAACAGCAGAGATCCGCGACCGGCGAAAGTTGTTCGTAACACTGAATTCTGTGACAATTTCAGAGACAGAACGCCACTTTCAAATTAAAGTTTACTGAACTCAAGCCGCAATAAACGACGGAGACTTCAGTCATTAATCAATCTTCTAAGAACTAAGAAATCCAGGAAAATACTCCGAATTACTCATGTTGAAACTTTTAGAATTTCGCCAAAGAACGTTCTTGGAACCTGAGCGAACCACGTACGGCAATTTAGTCTTTTCCTTCCTTTAATAGTAGGTCGAACTGAAACGCTGTCATAATAACCCTTTTTTATTAATGCAACACTGATATTAACCATGCAGAGGTAATTATAAACTTTTAATTTGGTATTTTGATATAGCGACCCTATATGTCAGACGACCCTATATGTCAGATGACCCTATTTGTCAGGTAGCGTTACCAACGCCGTTCCCAACATTCGTGTGTTTCATTCTCAAAAAAATGGCTTTGTTCCAGTACATTCCGGGAAAGGTTTTGCCCATCCAATTTAAGCAACATTACAGCACACAAGGAAGTGTTCCAAAACACCATTAGAGAATCGCATATTCATAACACGAGAGACGGAAATTTCTCTATGGGAAGTACTTTATTTTTTCTCGAAATTGATTTCTTGTATGAATAAACATTTAAAATATGGGTAAGTCTCTGCACTTATCATATGCTAATCAGGCAACATTGTCAAGAGCCGTAGGAGTTGTTCATAAGAAGGGCGTTTAAATCTGAGATCTCCCCCCTTCATCTGAGAGGGCGACTAAAAAAGTTAAGCCGAGTGGCAGGACGCAGTGTTCCGTTGTCCTTCCGCGCCATTTCAGTAGTCTACCAAAGGAATAAAAACTCTGTCGATTGTTGGGCAGCCAAATCCGTGCATCCCCCTAATCCTCTTCCATTTCCACCATATTGGCCTTATAGCCGACTTCCGGTCAGTCAGGGTTTAGGGGTTAGGGAGCATCTTACTTTAGGGAGTTTAAGAAACCACGACAGCGACGCCGAGGACAACGCCGATCAAAAAATAAACTTATATTTTACCTTCGAATCTCGCTATACTCTAAAGTCATTTTGTTTGTTTCTCACTGGCAAAACTATCTCGAAATTGTGCATGGAACGCAGCGTTAAATTCGGAATATAAAGTTGAAAAATTAGCCGTCGTGGTTCACGTTCTCCAGACAACGCAGAATTTTAAACTCGCTAATCCTCTCTTGTTTCCGCCATATTGGCCTCTTCTTCCAGCCAACTTCCGGTCACTTCTATTTCCGCTTCCTCATCTTTTAGTTTTATCGAACATCTTTTAGTTTTATCGAACATCTTTTAGTTGTATACGGTCACGCACGAATGATTTTGGAAAGCGATGCATGCTACACAACATCGATGTATGTCACTCAAAATTGATGTATTCCGGACGAAATTGATTTATGTTACTTTCAAATTTGTATTATTACGCATAACAATAATTTATTTAACAAAACATTGATGTATTCACGTTCGAAATTTTGTCCGCAAAAAACCCCCATATGCAGGAATGTCCCGCTTATCATGACCAAGTTGTGTGTTACTTCTTCTTTCATGAGAACTCCACTTTACTCCAGTCTAAAGATCGATAGCTTTTTCATAACATAACAAAAAATTATTTGGATATAGTAATAACACTTTGTGAGTTTGAGTTTCCCCTGAATTGTAAGGAACAACGTGATGTTTCACCAAGGGACAAATACGATACCAGAGAGAAGAGCTTTCTTACATAGACTTTATTCATAAGTCGAAAGCTTACGCGTACAACTAGCGCGAGATCTTACTCATTCACAGTTCGCAATGTCCTGTTTTCATCCCTGAAAAACCCACCTTTTCCCATTGCCTCAGAACAAAAAAATGCGGCAAAAGAGCTGTTGATTTACATAGAAGGGAGTTTCGTGTAATTTCTGTAGAAGTCTAAGTTCGAGTGTAAGTAAGTGGAATCTTCTTGCTCGGACCCGCTCGTTTCACTGCCTTACGTATAAGCATCTACATACTTCTTTTTCCGCCATCTTCGATTGAGGTATCACGTGACTATTTTAGCGGGATATTTGTGGCGATCCGATTGTTTTCGGATCAGGGGCCTGTTTCTCGAAGCTCCCGGTAACTTAACGGGCCCGGTATCAGATTTTGATATCAAAGTCTCAAGAAAAGTAGGGTGTGTTCTGACTTCTGATGAAGTCCATTTTGTTTCTTTAGCTGATATCTTTACTGTATAATTTTCAAACCTTTTGAAACTCCCTCTAGAATGAAAAACAAAACAGCTTAACGGGCCCAGTAGTTACCGGGAGCTTCAAGAAACGGGCCTCTGGTTCGGGTTTTGTCAATCGGACACAATCCGATCCAGGTTTTGTTAATCCGGTCCGATTCGGTCCGGGTTTTGTCATTCCGATCCGATCCGATCCGATCCGATCCGATCCTGGTTTTGTCAGCGCCCCGTGTACTATGCATGGCGGACTTTTTTGAAATGTAGACGAAATGTCACGCAGCAAAATATGTTACGTGACTTTTCTCGCTTTCTCGTAGGGTCAAAAAGCAAATCCTTTGTAGGCTTGCAACCGTAACAGAAGGACAAATTTCAGCAGTCTACGAAACATTTGTCCCCACACTGTTCCCACTTACACAAAAAAACTGACTTGAAAACTTGCCTTGGCAGTGAGCTTATTTCCTGGGGGTACTCTTGAAAATATTTAGACGTAGGGTTTTTAAAACTTTGTAGGTATTTAGTATTTAAGTAACATATTTTAACTCTTGTAAATATTCAGTTGTAGGTTATTTTAACAAACGTTTTTCTTTTTCTTTTTTTCTTTTTTTTTTATTTTGTAAGAATTTATCATTTAAGTAATAATATTGCAATTAGATAGTATTCAATTAACAATTTTTTGTGGGAGGCGCGGTGGCCTCATGGTTAGTGCGCTCGTCTCTGGATCGAGCGGTCCGGGTTCGAGCCCTGGCCGGAGACATTGTGTTGTGTTCTTG